>DWQX01000066.1:0-68206 GCA_018245475.1 Pharmacophagus antenor
GCAAGAAGAAAAGAGTAAAAGCGCGATTAATATATAAGAAATTTAATACAGAGTGAACCTAGGCCCTGTATAAAAAAAAACAGGGGAGAACGAGTAATAAAAAAAAATCTATCGCCATATCAGCGTTGATGTGTTCCGGCAGTCAAACATAGGAAAGTCAATGTATTCTGGGCAAGAACATTTTACATTTTATAGCATCATTGTCATTAAGCATATCTTGATAATTTTATTTATTCTTTGATCTTAATTACTTAAATAAAAAAATAATAATAACCAAACCTTTGTACAATTCACTGCAATGAAAATTAAATCGTTTAAGTTGCGATATCTTTTATATAACTTCTTATTAGTATTGGAAGTGTTGAAAAATGTGTCTCTTTTATGGGTCGTAGTATTTTAGTAATAACGTATATAGTAATCAAAAATACTTAACCGGTATGTGTTCAATTTCAAAAGATAACATCGTATGAAATTGTGGTAAAAAATAATGCATTGTTGATAAAAATAGGCGTATTGCTTTCTAACTGGTGAAATTTCTGCTCCTTTCGTAATTTATTAAATAAAAAAAATATATGTTTAAATTTCATCAAAAGAAATTTTTCGTGGATGCATTATATCGTTTATTCGATGATAGTCCGCTCGAAGTTATGACCTCCCATTTAATGTACAAAGCACTACTCGCTGTAGGAACGATGAGTATTGGAGCAATTTGGGATGAGATTAGTTCTAAGCCTAGGGTGATAATACTTAATAAATATAACACAACGTTTAAGTAATTATTGTAATAAGTGTTATCGATAACGTGTGCTTATGTGCTTTCGTTAAGGTTCAACAAAATTTGGCTGATTAGAATTTAGTGTAAATGTTAAATGTGTGTCAGTCAATTCGAAATAACATTTTTTTTTTGTATTTGGAACCAAACACTGTTCAGTCCTGCGAACCATATTACATAGTGTATACATTTAATATCATTTAAATTGACGTCCATTCCTTCTATATTTTCAAGTAAAAAGTATAAGCTTAAAAAAGTAATATCAATATCTTGTAGATAATATTTATACAAATTGTAATCAATCAGTACGCAGTAATTTAAGAGAAATTTATTTTAAAAAACATGGAGATATTCTTGAAACATGTACATTTTCAGACACAAAAAAAATCAGTAATGTTAGAATTTCAAAAAAATAAAATAAAGTCGAAGTTTGACCTCCATTATATTTAAAATCACATTTAGGAACAGGTTAGTTTTGAATCCATCTGGCTAACGGCCATACTCAACGTCAATCTGTCGCATTGCTGTGTTCTGGCGATCAAATATATGTGAGCTAAAGTATTCACGCTTTACTATCTACGATATCACTTTCACTTAACATCGCGTGAAGTTGCAGTAGCTTATTGTCGATAAATAAGTAAAATTGTATTATATTTAATCTTTTCTGCTACAAATGATTATCCATTGCTGTTTTTTGTACGGTCCGCAAAATATCTTCATTTCGCTAAAATTCAAGGCAACTCCATTTAATCCCTTGTTATTTTTATTTTCCTTTTACTGAAAGAGTGATATTTTTTTTACCTGTGTAAAAATATCAATTTGTAAAACATTCCTATTAATATAACAAAATAAAATTGTATTGTCAAAAAGGCGCGTTAAAGCAATTAAATTTGTGTATTGATTTTAAATATTAATTTATTTAATAACTGTTTGCCATCCTTGTGTGTACGACTTATTGATGACATATCCTTAATAAATACGTCAGCATTTCCGGCAATAAATACGCACTATGTCATATAATGTTTACGACATTATCGTTAATTAAAAAGGCAAAATAATGTTTTGATGCTGCGGAACACAAACGACTGTGCACGTGCACAGTATACACGTGAATTATGGACTTAATGCTGTGGGACAAGTCTAGAAAACCTTGTTGGGAGACATAAAAGTGTGTTGTGTGTGACGATATGTGTATGAAGAGCTGCAAAACGATGTAAGCGTTTATATTGGTATTACACGTGTTGCTGATAACTTATATTTTGAACATTTGAAATGATTTCCGTATTACCTTACTAATTATAGTCAATGCTGTGTGTTATATAAATATTATATTATTCTCGGATTAACGTTTAACACTTTGCAGAGATCAATTTCTTAGGATTCCTGCATCCGAACATTAATCCTCGTTCATCATTTCAAATCCGTTTGCGAGAACTTGTTACGTAAACAAGTTGGCAGGCACTGCAGGTTATAAGCTATAAGGTATCTAGGATATAAGCTTTTTCCTTGTATTGCTAAGCTTAAAATCAAAGTGTGTAGATGTATTGAAAATTTATTCCTTTTGATTTGAGGCTCTATTACGTCAAACTAATAATCTTCATGGGATAATAACCATTCAATGCGGTATTTTTAGAAGACGGTCCATCATCATTTAATGTAATTTGTACTATAATTTATTGATCCAAGCGTTACTTTGCGGAACACCATGACTTATCATAATCTCGAGAGATTATAATATAGTAGCAATATATGCGATTTAATAAAGGGAATATTAGTAAAAAAAATTCTGTTTACATTTTTAATCTCGCCAATAAAAACAAATAGATGGGCATTTTCCTTTAATTCGTTTATTTACTTTTATTAGCATGGATGTCAACGGATTATCTGATAAATTCGTTCTTATAAATTATAGTCTTGATTGAGTTTTTAACTGACTGACTGATCTATACGATACAACCCAAAAACCTTGGTCTTGAAGACATGAAATTTTGAGGGTGTGTTCTTTTTAACGTGTAGATATGCACGAAAAAAGTTTTTTTGTAATTCGAACCTAAGTGGTGAAAAGTGAGTTCAAATCTCAATTTAACTTTTTATTTTCATGGACTCGAAAATTGGTGCACATACCGAAGGGGATTAGTTTACAATTAAATTAAAAAAATTACCACGTCTAAGGAAACAGGCGGGTGACAGGTAGTAGTATATATATAACTATATTATTTGATATATGAAGTATTATCATGTTCGTATTTCAGATTTTTTATACTTACGATATTGCATGTCAATTTATGGGCAAATAGTTTTAGTTTAAGATGTGAAAGAATCTTTATTAAATATGCAAGCACTCGGATGGATTGAAAGCGAAGCGTGCAGTTATTTCTGGATTTAATTTGCATTTTATTAAAAAGCGTAGCTTTATGTATTGTATGTCGAATACTTATGTAATAATTTTACATGTATCCTATTTTACGACTCACTCCCAAACTCTGAATACGAAAAAGATTGTGGTGTATTAATACTAAGCAATATTTTCAACACATCTTTTAATAATTTCGTTGTCCCTATAATAATAAAGCTGACCTACATTTTATGTTTAAGCAATTTTGTGACGTACGGGAAATATGCAATCAATTTTTATAGTTATTGGCTGTGTCAGTAAGGCAACAAAATTATGTAGATTGTATCCAACATAGGATCGGTTCTTGTTTACTGATTTATTACAAGAGATTATGTAGATGTTTCAATCAAGTCGTAAATATTGTTTTGCGTATGTCAAACATATTTTCGAAATTGGGCAATATTCGATTAATATAAAAAAAATAACATTTACAATATACGCATTATTTAATATATGCATTGATTTTATCATTATCGACAGCACATATAAGGATATATACCTTTATTAGCGCAAACCTTTTAGATCATTCTTCGGCCGTCTATCCAATTCCTACCTACAACTTAATCAAGATTAGCGTTCTATTTCATCGTTTGTCCACGGTTTTCCACGGCCTGTTCTCAAGAATTGTTTACACCAACGCTATTCGATTCTTTGGATTGCTCTCCGTTAAAAAAAAAAAAATTGGTTACTTGGTCTCTCTATTAACCATTGCGTAACGAATTTGAATAAATATAAAGATTAACAATTGCTTTATAAATTATGTCTTCCGAAATGACATCGATAAGTTAGTCTTAGGTTAAGCTCCGGTAATGCTTATACGTATATATTAATAAATTATGTGGTACTATTTAGGTTTAAAATATTTAATGTGATAAACAAAGTCAATGTACTAAAACTGTAGTATTTTATTGAAGGAATGTATAATCTTTATTAATATAAACATTTACGATGATTCAAACATTAAATTGTTAAGATAAGTTATCAGCGAAACTTACCACGTTATAAAGTTAACCGATGCGCTAGTTCTAGTTTAACAGTTAACATTGTATTAAGCGTCGTTGAGGTTGACGCATATGTACAATTTTCAGTACAGATAAATTTAATTAAACATGACACATACATCACACACGTGCTTATGAACGGATGTCATCATCTGTACATACGCGCGTGGTAACAATAACAACTGAAGTCTTTTCAAGCATGAACTTTTAATATCGAAAATTTTTGTCGAATTTCTAATGTTATTCAACGCAACCTGGTAGCACTAAATAATAATGTTAAAATTGGTGTTGACGGCTGTCATATGTTTCTTTAATTTCTAATAACTTTCAAATTGATTTAGAAATGCGCGTAAGAACTCAAAACGCTTTAATTTTAATTTTCATCGTTATTGTATTTAAGTTAAGTTATTATTAATTTAGAGGCTTACTTAGTAGTCACTGTATCAATTAAGTAAATGCTCTATTTTTTTATAAATACCTTCTTACGTCAGAAATGTATGCTACCGCCCTAATAATATCATAAAATGTTTCTCTGCATACATTAAAAACTAAAAACAACAAACCTTGTTAAATGTGCGGAGCACGAGTAATCAAATGAATATGTTATGTAGGCCAGTTGTGTGATACAGACTTTTTATCTTTCATAATGCTGAAGCAATAAAATGACCGGCGGTGCCCACTTAAAATTCTGTGTGGGAAAATTGGGTTAAGTTTTGAATGTTTACTGACCCGGTACGTATTTTATTACGATTTTTAACTAACCACACATTTTTTTTTAATTTAAACATACAATTTCAGGAGTTATGATTAATTAATGTTAATGTACAATGCCCAAAGTTACCATTTGTTTCCAATTGCGTTTAAGCCTTTATAGTACTATTACAAATTATAAGAATGAAAAAGAAATAAAATTTACGTGTCAAATAAAAAAAAGGTCTAATTACGGCTCCACAGAAAAAAAAACAAACTTGAAAAACTAGTTACAAAATGTTTCCAAATTCTTTTATTTGATGATCTTGTGTGCATTAATGGTTTATGGTTTGTGATTACATAACGGGTGTATGTGATGGGGTTGTAATGATTTCGTCAAGGTTTATGTGGGAGCATGCATAAGAGTGCGTAAACATACACACGTGTGTAAATATAAAGGATGTTTTTTTTTATAGTGTGATTTTAATTCATAAAGAATTGAAGGCGCAGCGAGTATTAACAAATGCGTTGCGGGAAAATTGATTAGTTGTGTTCTTTGATCTTGTATGTAAATATATATAAATTAGAATTAAGATCAGACTATCAATTTAGAAATATTTAATAAAAACGTCTATTATTTAAAAAATAAATCATCAGGAGTTTTTTCAAATTACTAACAGTAGCTTTATGATCTCTTAAAATGTAAAAGAAAAATATAATGTTTTGAGAATCTATCTCTATGTTTCACTTTACCATTTCTGGGGCTCGTGACATCTGTGTATTAACCTGTCTTTCATGATATTACACTAGGTCTTCCCGTTTTCTTTGAGAATCTAAATAAATCTATAAAATAGAATAATATCAATATAGGTTTTACTTGTATAAACGCCAGCAGTACGGTGGTACGCCTGTGGATTTCGACTAATTATGTAATAACCAATAACAGTGTAATGAAATAAAATATCATCAATTATATTAAAATAATTTTACTTATACTGTCCCCTTTTATAACCACATATGTATATTTAATTACTGCTATACCAATTCCTCGTAATTGTCAGACTTGCTAATAATCTAGTTAACGTTAGTCTGATAGTTTGCCGAAAGCATGTCATATTTAGATTTACATTGCCTCATACAGTGTTATAATGAGGTAAAGTTTATATTCAAATCAATTCCGCTTATATTTCTGCAGCAACGGAATAATAATGTTTTTATCATTAATTTATATAAATATCACAATAAAGTTGTTTTATTTCGTCTTTATATTGAATCTATATCTCCAAAGGACGTATTAACTTCGCTGAAGATTAAAATCGTTGTTAACACTAAATTTTTAAAATATATAAATTTAATTTCAGAAAACGTGTTTAAAGGAAATTTTTAATTTGCATAAGATCTTTTGCGATCTATACCTTTTCCAATAAAAAGAGAGCCATCATAATTGTACTACTCAGTAAACTCACACTTCAGCAAAGATAAAAAAAAGAAATTTATAAATTATATTTTCGTCGACTATAAAACTTCCGTGTAATCGTTTAATAATCGATGCTTGAACTGACAGTTTGACTTTCTTTCTTGTGTAAAAAAAACTAGAATAGAAGAAAGTCTAACACGTAAATATTACGCTACCTAATACATACATTTCATATGAAAATGTATTAAATCGTACTTAGCGTACTAATTGTTAATCTAAGCAACGCTGCGAGATCCGTAGCATGTGATATAACTGTTTGGATAGATCATAATTAGCATAAATAATACAAGCCCCGACTCACTGCCATTGTTTGTTTGGAATAAACTTAATAGTTTAATTCAGCAATATGCAGCGTTGCGTTATTCCCTCGCGAATGCAAGTTCTAGAATACCATTATTTTTCATTTTCAATCCCGTAATATCGCTTCTATGAACGCGAGCACATCCATAATGGTTAAGCATTTTGAATTAATTAAAAATTGTAATATTTATGTAGCAGTCAATATAGTATTTTGTTAAAGCAAATAGTGAATAATGTGATTAAATATAATAAAAAAATTAATTATGTTCCTTTTGATGTGATCCGAAGTCTTCTGTCATAAGCAGAAATCTAGGCCATAATCCTTTAGGCTGGCCCAGTGCAAGTTGGCAGATGTCGCATTACTTCGAAATCTGTTGTAGGAACCACTACTTCGATTGTATTCACGCATCTTCGTACAGCATAGCGTGAAATGTCATTTACTACTCATTGAGACGATTTTTATTATATTTTTGGATTAGTTATTAAAGTATGATGGGGATTGGCGCAATTGTTAAAAGTCCTTAAATTAAATTTAGGATTCAAAAAATTATTACCACCCATCTAACTATTACTGAACTGTTACTTTAACTTATAAATATATTTTTTTTCATACAAAATATCTATTTCATTTTTTGATGTACTAAATAAAGCCGACTTTTGTCATCGCAAAAGCTATTGAATTATAATTAATTTCACTTCACTATTATAAGCATTTAAACTATTGTTTCGCCTTTAATATTACACATTAATTAAAATTGAAATATAATACAGATAACAATGACATCATATTACATTTGGGAATAAATTTACTACTCCTTGAACAGAGACTGGAAGGCTTTCAAATTTGAGTGGGATGCTTTATACGAAGGTGAATGGTTTTAGCTAAAAATAGATTATATATCGGTACATCTCCGGGACGTTTTGTTAGAGAAGTTGACGGATACACAACGGTTTCAGGATTTCAAGACAACGATGGACTTAAGAGGCCACAAGATGATTGTAATCGTAATGTTTCTTATCGATTTTATTGTCTTATTTAAATCGCCTTGTCCAATGTATCGGTTTTAAATTCAAGTTAATCAAAGTATTGTAAACAAGTTTGAGTTTGTTAATAAATATCATTCATAGTTATAGTTCATTAGTGGATTCAAATCTGCAACGTTAGATCCGCAAATCGCATCGTATAAGGGTATTGGTGCCAGTGTCAGCGGTGTTCATTACGTTGATTTTTCTTTTTTTTTTTGTGGATCGTATCGCAAAGCATGCGAAGTGAGCAAATTAATGAAATCAACACTAGATTTACCGATACTTTTTCATAGTTTTCTTTTCGAGTCTGTAGTAATTTTGGGAATTATTGTATTTTTATTTATTCTATTTTGCAGTAAAATTAATTAACAATGTCGCCAGAGGCGAAATAAAAAAATAAAAAAGTCATACGCATATTAGTATATGGCATTTTTTATTTAAAGTAGGTCCGTCAAAATAACGGGTCCAGTAAATCTAGTGTTAAATATTTAAAAATTGGAGCTAAGCTAAGGGTATTTGTCGCTTGGAATTTAAAATATAACTCCTGCTTTTAGATCCCAATCTTTACGAGAGTCATTATCTATTAAGGTAGGGTATTTGCAAGAATTGTTCAAACCATTTGAAACCTTGTCAAAATATGATTAACATCAGAACATTTTCTTATCTTTCAAACAGAAGGTAATGATTTATGTTTTCTGAAGACTTCTTGAGTTTTTAAGTACGAATTTTATGTAATTTTTCTTGGCTTTCTTTTAAAATACGTGTAAACTGTATCCATATATTATTTCTATTCCGATTCGAGTTTAACCACTTGTGTGAGAGTCGATGAGTTTATAAGAAAAAATCAAGCCAAGAATAAGAAAATAAAGGGAAGTAACCAATATAAGGGATGAGTGTTTGTTTGGTGTACGAGATTTTGCTTTGTAAATAAGAAGTCGTATTTCATCTGACTGAACCTTTTAATATTTATACTTAGCTGGCTTTTGCGCCTGTCTTGGACTGAATAATCTATTTTCTATACGATTTAAGCCTGTAATAATAACATAACATTTTGTAAGAGGTGGGCGGATTATGATTTTTGTATTGACTTGTAGTATTTTTATAAAAAGTATGAAGAATTTAATTGTTAATATCCATATAAAAACTTATTTTGTTCTTATGAACTATAGTTACAAATGTTTTTTTTTAGAGATAAATGGCGGTGTCAAGTCATATGTAGTGTCTGCTTATACTTATGGGTAGAATTATAGATTCAAATGACGGGAAAGTAATAGAAAATTTAGGTATCTGTTGAAAACCGAATTCTTCGTGTTATCCCGCAATCAGGAACAACTTTGTATGCCATTTTCTGTGCAGAATTGACTATCAAATAAGAGTGCATTTTCTAAAATTACTTTCGTAAAGCCCACTATTTATGCAGCGCCGATCCTCGCAAACTATTTTATTACGTAAGTTGCAAGCGTGTGGAGTCCAGGCATAACTTTACATACTTTTAATTTGCATGATATTTCAGTGTATGAGTGTTATGAACGTAGAATGCTAAAAATTTTATATTGCGTTTTTTTAGCTTAAAATATTCTTGTAGGTTTTTTGGCACCTTATACAATAACACACCTTATACAATTACCAATCAAAAAGAGTAATTTATTTTCGGCATCATAGTAGCCATTCAGATTGCGGTAATACATTCTCGTCGTTATAAAAGTTTCCGAATATACATATAAACTACTTTCAACAAGAACTTCGAAGTAAAGGTATTAGTGTGGGAAGTGCAGGCTAAGTGCACTACATCTCATGATTATGACCTCTTCGTTGTATATTAGTACCGCATTGTACGAATATTATAACTAGAAATTAGCTTAAGTATAAATCATTTATTACTAGCGGAAATAAATCAGGTTTTGATAAAAAATATTACATAAGCAATTTTTATAGTCGCATCATCTTATTGATTTTGTTAATCGTAACGGGTCATTGGTTCGTTGACTAGATGAAATGAGTTTATCTTAACGATTCCATTAGGGATTGGCGATTTGGATAATCTAATGCCACCATCT
The DNA here is from genome assembly GCA_018245475.1 of Pharmacophagus antenor. Classification (NCBI taxonomy): domain Eukaryota; kingdom Metazoa; phylum Arthropoda; class Insecta; order Lepidoptera; family Papilionidae; genus Pharmacophagus; species Pharmacophagus antenor. The sequence goes on from DWQX01000066.1 coordinate 9,719, forward strand.
TATTTTAACATTGGACGTATATTCCGCATATTAAGACGTAGCGTTTTGTTTTAGTGCTAACAGTGAATGATTAAAATATTCCGAACAGTTAAATGGGAGGCTTATCGAACCACATTTGGCGAGTTACCACCCTTGATGTTAATCTGCTGCCATTACAACGTTGCTGTGTAACGGCTGTGATACATTTGTGAGCCAGAAGTTATTTGCACTTGCTTCACCATCATCCCCAGTGTTACTAAACATCAACTGAAATCGAGGTCCATGGCCGGTAAAAGAAAAGAAATTTGAAGTCTGCCAGCGTTAGTGTTTCCGCACAGACATGACGTAAATTTCTTTAATAGAATAGGCTTTATTTAGACTATTTCTATTTACTATCATATATTTTTTTCATTAATTTTCTCGTAATATCAGGTTAGGTTCTTTGTAATATTAAAAATAATATTTAATTTGTAATTTAAAACTATCTACTGTTTTGGTTATATTTCCCACAAAAAAAAGCAGTTTCTGCTCACTCATTCAGTATTATTATCGATTCGCTTATGAAATTGTGCGAATATAACGATATCCAGTTAACCGGAATATTCTTGAAACGTGCTCTATCGATTGAATTCAAGCGATTTGATTCGAAAGGTCATGACAATGTTGCCAATGCCACATTAGTGTTCTAAAATATATTCCTTATTATTGTTGACTAATTCGACAGTGTAATGACCAGTTATAAACTAAGAATAAGTTAAACGGAGAATTAATATTAGTGAGGGTGTTATCATCAAAGCATAATATCATCAAACAGTATTTATGTTCTCCACCGATTATTTTTAAATCATTAGAACGCAGTAAACCTCGTAAAATACAATTACATAAATCATTCGTAAAGTATGCCTTAAACAAAAGTCGCATAGATCAAATTCAGTTCAGAATTCCGAATGTACACATCGGATCATACTTTCTAAAATATTCGCGCTCATTAAAAAGAATCACGTTGGATGGCCATCTACGTCATTCGAAACCATTGGCCGACAGAGGTCACGTTGTTCAAAATTAAGCAAAGATTATTTCGTTTGAAGCAGTATTTTGTGTCAGTAAAGTGTAACTTTAACGAATTTTCAATTTGAGTCAGACATGAGTTTTCGTATGCTGAATTGACTAAAAAACCGGAATCTAATATTATTTAGTAGTTACTTAAAAAATGATCGAAATTATTTCAGCGGTTTGGTAGTTGTAAGTCACAGACTTGGATGTTGGTAGTGTTTTTTCAAATCCGTATTGCTAGTTACCACCCCTGTAATATTTATATGCCGCCATAACACCATTTCTGGATTTTACTTTTTGAATGCTTCCGTGGTGCAGCGGTTTTCTCGTTTGCATTGCAAATATTAGCCAATAACCGATAAATAAAAGCTTCGATTCAACATTTTCATGATTGTCACATAGCATCATGTGAATTTTAAATAAAATTTTAGCCCATTATAAATGAAACAAATTACAAATGATAAGATGCGATGTACAGATTACGCTCGTTAGGCATGATATTATGAAAATAACAAAGTATGTGTAACCGCGTACTGATGAATAATAATGATACAATGGAGCATAAATCACTTCGCTCTCAAAAACAACAATTGGTATAATAAAACGGTAGATATTACGTACTCCTTTGTAGCCGTTCGCTATTGGCAACGAGTATCGTCAGTGAAAAATTATTTATTTATTTTATTTTTCATTGTTATAACGTCCATTCATTATGTATGTCTATAAAAAATATTTTGTTGGTAAGTTTTTGCTATTCTTCATCTTATGGATTAAAACTTTCAATCATCAATCTCGATAGCAGGAATATAAACATGTGGAATTTTTATAATAACTACATTCAAGTTATAGTAACATTTTTGACCGTGATTTAATTTGATGTTAAGTGACAGAGACCGAAGATAGTGATGTATGTTCGCCCAGAATACATCTGACTCTCATATGACTGTTGCAACACAGCAATGTTGTTATGACGGCATATTGACATTGAGAGTGGTAGTCAGCCGGGTGGGTTTAAAAAAACGATCACCATCCAGACTCCACTCCCCCTGTGGCCCGGGAATTGAACCCGGGAACTCCCAGTTTTAAGGCAAGCTGGTAAACCACTGTGCTACGGAGGCAGTCGAACTTACGTAAACTATCATCCCTTATTACACGTACTAATTTTATTTTTTCGACTAGAATACATTTCTTTTTCGAAAGTCTTTCCGATCTGTGTACTAAAATTCATCTAAATTGGTTGAACGGATATGTAATTGACATATGTCTCTTATACAAAAGTGCGGACGATCTCGGACATATGTCGTCAAACTTAAGCTTTGCTTCAGATCGACTGTATACTATAAAAACAGCCTAATACGTGTCTCTCGATATGCGAGTGTAATATGAAAAAGTCTACAAGATAGGGAATTACTACGCCATGGTTAACAGATAGAGACTTTCTACTCCTAGCTTATATTGAGACCAATGTTGTTCAGGGTATTTCGATGCGGAACGAAGCACCCCGGAGCAGTCTTTGTTGCCTAGTCTTCTGTTATAAAGGACGAGAAGGCTTGAATCACTCACGGCTGGTATTAACTATGCGAAATTGGACATCTATATCTCCCCCATCTTTTTTTCCCAGCCTTCATCTTCGACAGGAATTCGCATAAGAGTACGAAACTGCTTATTCATTCAATCATTCATCATTCATCATTCAAATATGAGATATAACGGTAACAAAACATTACTGATTATATTACAGATTATTCCTCTTTCAAAAATTACTTTCGGTACAAAAACTTGTCTATATGATCTACAATTATAATTTATATTCTTTTTAACATATTTTTTTTGTATTACGTTCTTAAACGTATAATATGTAATTCTAACTTATAAAAGAGTAAATACATATATTCTTAAGAGATCCAATTAAAATATAAGTAAAGAGCGTCTTTTAAAATTTCCCCAGTACCACGAGCATACCGTTCCGCGTACGTGACTTTTAAACCTACAAAGATAAATGTTGAAACGTGAATTAAAGTTGAACCAAGTTTATAACATATGGAAGCTAAAATTAGGCCAGTTAATTTGCATGCAATTTACTGGTTTGTATACTTATTGCAAAGCGAACACTAGAAAAATTACAGAAATGTGATCTAAAAATATAGCGTAACTTAACGTGAAAAATCACACAAAACGGGATATAGGATAACTTACACAGAACATAAGAGAGTCTTGTTAACACTATGGAATACGTAAAGAATTAAACATCAAACTTTGAGTAAATGCATTTTTCGTAATTTTTAATATGAGTTTAATTTAAATGCCATTTGTTCACAGAAATTATAATATTTTCAAAGTTAATATGTATGATTATTATTTTTTTAATTTTCTGTAATTCTCACGGACGCTGTCTCGATTTAATAAAAATCAATGTTATTATTTAATATGTGTATATATATTAAAATGATGTATGAGTTACTTTTGTTCATAACATAACTACTGCAGTTTCACGATAAGTAGCGTAAAGCCTGATTTTAAAGACAAAATATGTTATTTTTAACGAGTAACTAGAAAATTGCACGGAATCCGACATCAAAGGTATTTCCTAATTTAAAGATTTATACCTAAGCATAAACTCTTCAGTTCACTTTTTATTAAGATTTTTACTCTTTACTTTTACCTAGTGCTTTTAAATACGTTTTGTTTTAAGCTAACTCGACTACATAGTGATTTTAATAAAAATTTAAATATGACAAAACAAACTATAGTATCACTGTTATTTAATAAACGCTGATTTTAATAACATTAAATAATTAACTGTGGATCAAAACCCTTACATACAGCTCATTATCTCTCTATTGTAATTAAAGATAAAAGGAACTTTGGGGCCGTCATAACTGAATTTCAGGCTTATTGTTCAGAATTAAATGGTACATACATTCTAAATGAATAATTCTAAATCAGGCTTCATAGAGAAAATATCGCCTTAACAAAACATGGTTAATAAACATTGTGAATGTATATGTAATGATTTTCTCAATTTCAATAAAAAAATTATAGCAAATAAGCAGCGATCTAAATAAAAATTTTATCCTATCTCTGTATATCATATGGAAAAAACAGAAGGATCAATCATTTATGACGCGAAATTTCGATCTTTTAGTTCCGAGGTCTCAAAAATTACCAACAGAAATATCGAGTCTGTTTGTCTAAACAATCCAAACATGTATCCTAATGTTGTAAACGTTATCGAAATTAATAACGGCTTCACATATAACATACTGAAAATTTTGAAATAACATATATATAACTGTGATGTATATATAGGCCTATGTCCAACGATGGACTGATATAGGCAGACAGCCGGAATACAGCTATGCTGTGTGTGTTACGACAGATTAACATTGTAGGTGGTAGCCATTCAGGCAGGTTAAAAAAACCTTTTCTTTATATTTCTAGCACAGTTAAAGTGAAGGCAAATAGATAATCTCTTTAGCTCTACATTTTAAAAGTAATTTCAAAAGGTATAATAAAGCGTCGTCTGGTACAGAAATTTGTATCTGATTTACTAAGTTGACAATAACATTATTTGATATCTAATCCTCTTGGTTTTATTTACATGAAAAATAAAATCAAATAAGTATAAAATGGTATCAAAAGGTTGTGGTTAGTGTATGACTTTCTTTTGCTCTGTACATGCGGGAACAAAGCGTCTACAGTTGCCAGCCAGCGGCTAGTCATCCTCAATACGTAATGCAGATCTGTGCCAGACAGGCCCGCTGCCCGACCGAGCGGCGCCACTCACCCTTCCACACTTATATACGCTTTTAGCGCTTTCAGCTGTACAATCTGTGTTTACTGGTTTAGAAATGTTTCTTGAAAATTTTTTATTTACGCAAGTGTAATCTAAAATTAACTATCTGCGTGGCGCAGTGCTGTAGCCTAGACTTGTCACGTGAAGGTTCCTTTAGTATTGTTTGTTAATGTCAATTAACGCCTTAATAGTATTACTGTGTTCTGGCAGTCATACACGTGGAAGCCAGAAAATTATTTGCTTTGCACGAAGATAAATTTAGATTTATTATCAAATTATTCGTTATGTAACGAGATCAATGAAAACATTGACGTTGTTAACATTATTACCATCGAAAAAATAATACATTAGTGTTACAAGATTAAAATTAACAAAGTTCAATTTGAAAATTATTCATTATTTAAGTTGGCAAAATTTTTTGTACTTACAGATGTTTGATCTTTTGCTGGAGACCATCTAGGTACGAATCACCATAGCGACCATTTGTGCTGCCTATCAGTATTTTATTCTGATTTAGTATTATATATAGTAGTATATTCTGATTTAAAGGACACTATTTGGAGATATTAGTGATCTTATTTAACATTAGGTTTAACGAAATAAGACTATATTATGCAGGAACGTTCTTTAAAAAAATCACCATACTTACGTGTGTCCGAATTATCAATTCTTTAATTTTTTGTGGCAATTTTACTTTATTTATTTTGTCTAAGAAAGAAAATAGAATAATTAATTAATACATCAAATTATTGTGGCCACGAAAAGAAAATCGAGAAAAAATGACCTCGTGTATCGACTAACATCTTGAGCAATACTATAATATTATGGGTGGTAGGGGTACGTATTTACGATGGTAAGTATCCCGGTATCACTTACCTTAAATAATCACTGCCACACCTTATTGGAAAATTTCTATTCAGCGTCCTTCGATAATACTTTTTGCAACTTATTAAAATAAAAAAAATATATTATAACAGCGTCCTTTACTAAGTATTATTTTGTATTATTAATAGAGACATAAATTTACTGAAATATTAGTATCCATTTACAGTATATATAAGCGTTAATCGATTGAGATATGTTTAATGTATTTTAATCAGAATAGTTCGGTCCGATTCAGCGCTGTATCTGCTGAATAACACCGGCACCGGTATTGTTTGATCTAACTGAATGCGACGTCGTGTGCAAACAGGCGGGGCGGTTGAACTCTCAACTCGCATTTCCTTACACATTCGAAGACGATACCTTTTCCATTAATCGAAAACGTTTGATACACAGTAAACTTACGTGTATTGGCTAATATTATTAGGATATTGAACTTCTAATTGTACCCACAAATGTTTTATATCGAATATCGAAAGAAAACGAGAACTGTTGGGATTTTATGCGCAGTGTTTTGTTGCGTAATCATCCTATCCATCGTCACATTTTGATTGAAGGGCGGATCTCCAAACGAACTTCTGAACTTCTTTTCGTCAACTAGCATTATTGAAAGAGACCGTTTCTTTTACGGTTTTCTTTCCGAAGAAAAAGCTGGTAAAACAACTTCTACTTTTTGGGTGTTGTATCTATTTTGTGGCAATCACCTGATTTTTTTTTATCGGTTATGGACTTAACCTACTTAACCTCGAATGCACCTAATGTGAAGTGACAATGACACCGTAGATGGTGAAGCGTGTTCATTCAGAATACACAGGCTCTCACACGTATGACTACCAGTATACAGCATTGATTTTATATCGGCAGAATGAAATTTAGGTTGGTAGCTGGCCAGGGGGGTTTCGAAATACCATACTACCATTCAGACGCCGCTACTCCTGCCCCGGAATCGATCCCGGGACCTCTGTGTTACAAAACAAGCGGTAAACCACTGCGCTATATTGATAGTCCAAAAATAATAAATTCTTTTCAGGAAGAAATATATAAATTCTTTTATTCATTTGTCTCGTTTCGCTTTTATTAGAAGTAGTTTTCAATATTTAGTACAATACGGTTTCATATGTATAGTATCTGGAAAACTATACTACATCAATATGCCCATGACGTCACAGGCAAAGGTTAGTGATTCTATTATCCGCCAAAACCATAACGATAAAGATACTTTCGGTTCGTGAACCTACATTTGACAATATAATGTCGTTATCTGGAGATCGACCCTTAACAAAGGCATAAAGACTCCTGTCACACCTATCTATGAATAGCAATCTGGAGATAACGCCCCGGTCGTAATAACTAAAACAATTTACATTTGTTATAAGGCATATTTAACTTTTTCGTTAAAAATTCGGCAAGATTTGTGTTGTTTTTTTTGTTTTTTAAGAACGAACACAAAATTTACACCATAAAGTAATCGATTATAACTATAATCAATAAAATATCTATCCATATCTTTAATTTAAATTATGAAATTGAATGTACTATAATGGACAATAACATGTATTTATTAAAATTAATTTTATATGTGATATAAGCAACGTTATTTATATTATTTTAGTGGATGGACTATCGCCTGACCACAATCCCACCTGATGGTAAGTAGACATCTAGTCTTTGATGGTAGATTGTCTAGAAGAAATCTGTTTCCACGTTTTGTTAAATCCGTCATTACTCGATAGAAACGCTGAACATACATTATATCATAAAGAAACATATTGTACCCCTTTTTAAGCATGAAAGTATAAGATTTGGCATGGTTAAAGTCGATATGGAATAGAACTCTAGAAAGAAAAAAAAATATGTATGACATGTCAATGTATGAAATGTCAAGAATATTTGAAACTAAATAGTAGTGCATTTTTTATGTGGACCGTTACAAATTTACAGAGTACAGATGTTCAATAAGAAGTCGAATGTCGATTCCGATAAGGTTCAATAATGTAAATAAATATTCATTAGCGAACATAGAAAGGTTATCTGAAATGTTCACAGTGGAGTTTATATTGTTTAAAGACCACTAGGAACCCAGTCAGCTTTTCTATGGAGAAAGAGCTGTTGTTTTAATTTTATGAAACAACTTTTGGACTTTAGTGGTACTTAGTAATCGGTTCAAATAGTGCAAAGATGTTTTAAAGCTACCTATGAAATGATTCTTTTATAACTTTGTTCACTTTTAATGTTCTTTATTAAAATATTTTTTTAGCTTATATAAAATTAACTGTGGTTGCTTAGTAGTTTTATTTTATAGCGAGTAACACAAACCTGAAATTAAACTTTTAAGATTAATTGAATTAAAGTTTATAACAATCTAATAAGATTTTTACTGGGTAACAAACTCCAGTAATTTTACAAAATACAGTTTTCTTCAGATTGAAATTCGGCAATGTTTTTATACTACATTTTGTATAATAGTCTACAAAAAATAGCACATTGGAACACTCGTCAGTATGTTGTAAATAGCTTATGATACAATTAAACATTACTGACCATTATCAAATGTATTTTTATTAATATCTTGATCCATTATAATAACCTATCAGAATTCGACGTGTATCTATTTTGTACGGGTGTCCGCGCGTAATTTTTCATAGTAGTAGTTCGACTATGACAGTTCGTTTTTGTTGGAAAGATCGCAAAACTATTTTCTATCTCAGCAAACTGCCTTTTTTTAGATTTTATTTGTTGTTGATAACATTTTTTAAGTTTTATATAGATTAATACTAAACAAGGTTAGGTAGATTAGTTCCTACATAATTTTTTTGACTGTCATGAAAAAAACCTTTTTTTAACTATAAATCCTTTTCAGTACACATATCTTGGAATGGTTTTCCTGAAAGAATTGTGAGCGCTAATAGTAATTTATTACCTTTTAGAGAATGTAAAAGACTACTCTAAAATATAATATCATCATTGAAAAGAAATATCATACATAAGAAACTATAAAAGAATTTTTCTTATATAATATAATTCCAATCATATTCAGATGAGAATGACCTTAATTATTTCTCACCTCGGAGTCTAACTACGTCAACTTACAAAATCTAAAAGTAATAATAACGTTAAAACTGGCAAAATAGCCATCAGAAACCTATTCACGCTTGATTATTTCCAGCTTGGCAATAAAATAGAATTACATTTTCTATTTAATCGTCAGCTAACCCTGTAACAATGAAAAAGAGAGAACCCGTGATTGCGTAATTACTGACAAGCGATAATATGGTTCTTGGGCGGTTGACAGACGGTTAAATTTAATGTATCAACGAAAAATGGCAACTGTGATATTTTTTTCTTTAATCGTAGTGTCACAGATAGTGTATATGTAATAAGTTATCGTTATAATATATTACTAGGTTAAGTGTCAGCGACCGAAGACTGAGTGTAAAATATGAAAAAAAAAAACGAAATTAAAATACTCTGTTTATGTATTTTTTTTCACCCAAGTTATAGTATCGTTACAGTAAAACCAACGCGATACGTTTTGTTATCATTAAGACATTTTAAATATGCAATGTTAGTCAACCCGTGTCTTGCACCAGGGATCGCGGGTTTAATTTTCGCCTAGGATAAATATTCCACATGATTAACATTTCTGTTTGTTTTGTGTCTAGTTGTCAATATACATTTAAGTATGTATTTAAAAATATCTAACTACGTATATAGATCTCTGATAACCCGTGCTATAGGTGCTGCTTGGCTGCCAATTTTAGAATAAGTGTGCTATGTGTGAAAAATTTGCCAGATTTATTAAGAATATAAGAACCAATGTCCGTAATATAATTATGGAAGTTTATGGGGTCTATTCAATTTATTGGAAGTGTATAACGCATAGCTATATTAACAACTTCGAATAGTGTGGCCTGAACGGGATTTTTTTAAAAAACTCGGAGGCTTAACGTGTAAAAAATTAACATACAAGAAATAATAAAAATTTAATTCCTTACCATCTTCACCCGAATATAGATAAAAATAAAGAATATATATACAATGTATTTATTTCTTTTGCATTCACTCTATCATTATAAGTATGAGATATGAAAAAGGAAATATTAATAACTATTTATAGTATATAATCTGATCTTGCCTTATATTTATAGCTTTTTTTTAATCTGTTGCCGAAACTTTACTGCTTTAATAGAATTTAAACACATATTAAATAATATTGAATCCGGCAGTGTTTTGCTTGTGTATATTAATTTGTATATATCTGAAAATGGATGCCTAACATCTAAGCATTAGTTATTTTGAGATTGTTATTATCGATTACTACTCCGCATCAACTTTCTAATTTCTTATAAAAGGTATTCCTTTTTAATATTCAAAGATATGTGGATCTCTCCCTCTATAAGGCTGTAAAGTGAATGTGAACATTACCATCGATTGAATCTTCACAATGGGTTCTGTACAGGCCACCGACATTTTAAAGCTTTTTTTTTCGAAAATGTTGAAATAAATTCAAATATTATTATGGTAATTGCTAACCAATACAAGAATGACTTAACATTTTAATAAATGACTTAACAATTCAATTTTCAAAATATGAAACCTCAAAAATATAATGCTCTCACGGTGAAATAATTTTTATCAAACAATTATTATTATCTTTATTTAACCATAAATAAAGCCATCGGTTGATATTCAACTATTTATAACGATATTCCTATTTATAGCAAATGGTGCGGTCGTTTTATCAAATGTGCCTCGCAGTTGTGTCCACGTGAAATCTAATATACGTTTCACAATATACGCATAATAAAAAGTTGTTGTATATTAGTTATTTCTGTACAGTTGCCAGCGTACGATACGAACCGAGCAAAAAAGTTGTAATATTATCAACACACAAAACAAAATAATTTAATAATCACTTATATCCAAAACGAATAAATAAAGAAATTAGAAGTGTTAAACCAAATAATCCATAAAATTTCGGAATTTTTTGATAATCACTTTAGTAAATTAAAATTTCTGCCGTAAGGGACTATGAACTAAGTACATATTACATTTATATGTAAATGGAAATAGTTATGTAGGCAAAAACCGTAGAAATATACGGGTATAAAAATAAATATGTAAGTATCCACTACGAAAAATGATTGCGGTAGTTTTGAGAATAATGTGAGGTGCATCCAAATATGACAAAATTTAATCATATCACTATTTTAATTACGTAATACAACGCAAAACTGGTGTGTATTATCATACTTTCTGATAACCATGTGAAGAGATTTTATTGAGAAACTCGAGTTTATTAATCAGGTACTCTAAATTCAAGACTGTTTTGATCCACAAACTTCTGAATTTATATACTTAAGCTCCTAACTTTGTATGGTAATATGTATTTTAAAATTTATTCTAAATCACGTCCAGATTTTTCTTCTGTAATATATATTCCTAGTCTCTAATTTTCTAAATGCGATATAATAAATAGCAACGATAAAACCTTATGCGAACGGGTCTTTCTTCGTCCGGGAATAGCAATTTCTGTCTTTGCTACAATATATGTTCAGAATCCTACAAGACGTGCCCCCATTTATTTGAATTGCTTCTGTTTTAAAAAGACCATTTCGGAACTACCTGCGACACGATGACTAAAATACGAACAACTGAATTTGTAATAAGTGTAACATTAATAATATTTATATTAATTAAATAATTTTTAATGTTAATAATGAATTATACATTAACGCGGTTTTGGACAAGTCAATAGGAGATAAAGTCATTTGATAAGGAACGTTTCTAGTTTTATAGAGGATGGATATGAAGGTATAGAAAAGATCGACAAAAATTGTCTCTGTGATTAAAGTGTAAAGAGAGTTGTGATCCAGATGACGGACGATAGCATAGAGGAAAATACGTGGCTCGCTGACCGACAACGCTGGGAATGAGAAATTTGATTTTTAATTAAGGAAACTCATATTTTAATTGACATTTACGGCTTAGACTTCTATTAACCTCTTCAGGGATGATTTATAATTAACGAAAGAGAAATATAAGTAAATTTTAAAAATCCAGTAAAATTTATTATTTTTATTTTCATCGGTGGTCAAGTAATAGAAGGCAAAGAAATATTATAATATAATATGTTAAGCATTTTCATTTGTATATTCATGCTAATTAACTATAAATGCAAAACTAAACGTCCACATATGTGGCCAAGGCCGTGGAAAGGTTAATATCTCTTAAATATTTAAAAATGTGGGTGATCTATTGAATCCTAAAATGGAATTAAAAAACTAAAATAATTCAAATCTTCATTTTAAGTACACCATGCATGTTTAATTTGTATTTTCAAAATTAGAACAAAAACTTTAATAAGAGTTCCTCTTAATTAAAATTCGAGTGTATATTTTATCTGTCGTACGCGCTTCTTGCATACGTAATGCCGTTTCGTTTCTTCCTTTGTATTCTACAAATGTATGCTTTTCCTTTGCTAACAAAGTACATTTATTCGCTATTTCAGAACACATCGATTCGGATAAACAGTCACGGAAGAATATTTAAGTATGATTTGCCTACAAATGCTGGGTGAATGTGACCAAACAAACAAAGGCATGTCCTGAAGGGTTTGCGGTAAATTAAAAAAAATGTGTATTATTGTGAAGGTACATATTAAAATTTAAATATAACAAATAAACTTTTAATTGTATAAATAATATTAAATTAAAAATTAAATATTTGTAATACTAAGCAACTGCTTTCATGGTGTAGAGGCCGTAAATAGTGAAGATTACTCGTCCAAACTGCTTCTAGCTCACTATGTATGACTGCCCAGACACAGATATGCTGTTATGGCTGCAAATTGACATAGGAGGGGATAGGTAGCCATGTAAGTTCAAAAAACCCTACCACTATCGAGACTTCACTCTTTACTCCTATAGTTCAGGAATAGAAACCAGGACCTCCGTGTTACAAGGTAAATGGGTAAACTAGTGCACTACGGAGGCGGTCTAGGTAATATCATAGGGTCTAACAATATGCTCTGAGCAGGTGAAGGACGTCTGTGTAGTACAGATAGTTAGATATAAAAATGTGCAAATGTTTTACAAAAACCCATGTTTGCCTTAAAAGGTTTTGTATATATTTTTAAACTTAAAAATTCAAAGCTTTTACTTCTAATAAACTGAACAAATAACGTGTTCACAGTTTTTTTTTTTTATTGAAAAATTGTTCCAGTGATATTCTCTGAAGAACACGAACTCTTTAACTGTAAAAAAATTAATAGAATAAGTAAATAAATAGATTACCAGTGGTCGTGAAATAAAGAAAAAATATAATCGTCGTTACTGCTACGTCGCTTAAATTGTCCGTGGGGTTGAAAAATTCCAATAAAATTTTAAAGCGATGAGTGTGCTCCAAACACGCCTTTAAATAATGTTTTAATTTCTGCGAATTGATTTCTAGAAAAAATTAGAAAATTTGGAATAACCAATTATGAAAGATAATTTCATTGCCATCTTTCGTTTAAATACTGTTTAATATTTTAATTTTACTTAAATTTTAAATCTGTTTGCGCTAAATTGGACTATTTCGTTCATTATTCAAACGTGCATTTAGATTCTTCTTTTCGCACTCACCCCTATAACTTTTTACTAGATAATCCGATTTTAATGATTCTTTTCTTGCTTGAAAGTGTCCTGAATTTAGACCTATAAAATTCAAAAGAGAAAAATAGATTTTGAACCTGTTCTGTCGAAATTCTGTTCAGTGTGGTTCATTACTAATTATAAGTAATGTACTGTATACTGCAAAGTTCCCTCCCAAAAAATTTTCAAAGCAAAATTTCAACCATAACGTTAAGAATATAGAATTGATTTTGCATCTGTTCAAACGTGTGTTTTCTGAATTTCTAATTATCACGTAATAACGAATTGGAAAAATGCGGGATATACAGATTCGACATATGTCGGGCATAAATGACAACAAAGACCAAAGTAAATGGCCAAGTGTGAAACAAACTGGCACTGTGAAGGGTTCTATACTATACATGCCAATAAAATCTCGTGTTACTTTTTATTTGTTATTAGCAGCATAAGATATGCACAATTTGAGAATATTTTATTTCTCTAAATATTACGATTCATGCCTTTTTATATTTTCAAATTAATGAAAACGTACACATTAAAATTAAATGCAGTTCTCGGACGATGAGCCATAAATATTTAAGTAATTGTAAGCTTTAAGTAAAGACTGAAAATTTCTGCAAACTATTTTATAAGATATATGTAGAGTAATATTATTTCGTACTAAAATACACATATCTACTTTCTTTTTTATATTAATGTATTCATGCGGACTGAACAAAGGAGGGGTACGTACCTACGTGTAAATATATAATGGAAAGTGCTTTTCATCCTTCCAAATTTGAGTGATTGAAGTGATTGGAGTTTCATGTTTTATTATAATGATGAAGCATTTTTTGTAATCCATACATATTATTTTAAAATTGAAGGTACTAATCATAACCGATTGCCACCGTGACGCTGTGGTTTACTGCTAGTCTTGTAAAGCGGAGATCCTGCTTCCGATTCCTGGGTCACAGGTATATTGGAGTTCGGATACTGGTACTACCTTAATACTACTACCCTCAATATCGTTCTACCGCTACAACAGCATTGCGGTGTTCCAGCAGTCATAAATATGAGAACTAGACTTATTGTCAGCGAACCCGGCGTACTACGTACGGCCTGGTTATTACATAACCAATCAAAAATAAACAGATGTAAATAATACACAATCAAAAGATTTCTACTTCATTCTTTAAAAGAATAAAATCGGTTGTCGATAGGTGTTTTCTTCATTGACTACTCATGTTATTTCATGCGTTTCTCTTAATAAAACTTTTTGTTAAGTTATTATTAGAAATGATAGCGACTTAAGTTTAAGTAAGGAATATTGCAATATGTTGCCAATCTGTGGTTACCAATCTTTGTTGAAATGGAATATTATTTTATTACTAATGAAAACTTGTATTCAGGTAACTTACGAGATCAAGTGCTCGTCACAAGGCTTGGTGTGTTAAGATAATACCTAACACGTATTGTAATAATAAGGTTTAATTTTAGGTTAAACATTTATTGGTCAATTTTTGTCAATCAAATATCTTGGGCAGGTGCCATCGCAATGCCCATGCTATACTTCCGACTATGCTGGGCTAACACTCGATTGCACGATATTAGAAAATGAAATAACATGAGTCATGATGAGCAAAATAACTATAACGTACATTAACAGGAACAAAGAGACGATAAAGATGTATAAGAAGATTAATAAATTTATTCATCGATACAAACTCACACAATGCATCATAATAAATAAAATTGTTTAAATAAATTAATTAGAAAACAGTCAAAATGACTGTTATGGACAATTTAGTGTTAACGACCACCATCATCATACATAAAAAAATTAGTACAAATATAGGTGAATTTAGTCATTGTTGAAGTATAAAATTTTAATCGCAGCCACTGAATAAAAAAACTAATATCTTTTACTGAATATCAAACAAGCTTTTATCATTTTTGATTGAGCCAAGCCATATTAAAAGCTTTTAAACAAAACTGCAGCAATATCCACTTTCATTTATTTAGCGATAAAGTTTAATTAAAATTAAATTACCTTTACATGGTTTCATGTACCTTTAATACCGGAATTTTGATTGCGAATTAAAGTCATTCACTTACTGTTAATATTCCAAAGATGCGATTTTCGATTACCACAGGTATAGTGGAGTCTAGATAGTGGTCGAGGTTTTCGAACCTGCCTGGATAGCAACGATCCTCAATGTAAGTTTGCCACTGTAACAGTATTGGTATGCTCCGGTACATTTTAGAGTCGAAAAAATTCTGGGTGATTACGCTTCACCGTCTACGGGCACATTGTCACTTTACATCATGTGAAATTGAGGACAAATGTTCGCCCATAGTCGTTAAAAAAATCTCCACCTTATCTAAAAATACAAGATGGAAACCTTAACTCTGAGGCAGATCAGTTAAGGGAGCCATTCGAGATTAAATTCATTTGTGGTACAATTTCCTCCCATAATGAAGTTATAAATAATTAATAGTTGAGTAATGTCTGCTTTATAAATATTCCGGGAATATTTTTTGTAATAATGGATTATCGAAATAAATAATAAATTTCGACGACCCTGTTGCTATTAAGTTTATGATAAACCAAGTAATCATTTAGTATACAAGTCGATAGATTTTCCAGCCTGTAATATTTGATCCATTTTGCTGCAGGGTTACTACGGCCACATTTCGGAGGATGCACATGCCTGAATGGAAACTCATTAACACAAAATGCCGGGTAAAGTTTTAACGACAGTATTTGTCAAATGACTAGTTATTTGCGTAAACTCTCTTTGATACGTTGTCCGATCGGAAATTTAGGTCATAATCACAAAATTCACATTCGCCAACATACGGTCATTTTAATATATACACGTGATACGATCGCTTTTCATTTGCAATGAACTTTTGGAATTATCTATCATACCATACAATGGCAGTCAGTTCTTTAAGCATTTTACCCTGCCCATTATTTGAGGTACATATTAAAACACTATGGTCTAAAGAAAAAAAATTACAAAAAATATAATTTTTATTAAAAGCTATAGAATCGGGTTGTTAAGTTAGGTTTAAGATTTTTTATTTTGTTTCTTTATCTCCCATTACCAATATAAATGGAAAGTAATTAATGAAATCGAAAAAGAAGAAAAAGGGTTCGAAAATTAAACTTGTATATGTATAAAAGTCTGAAAGTCCATATATAAATCAAAGCTGAATTTTGGATCCATTAGAATATTGTTATTAAAATAAAACTGTTAATACATCACGATTCTGAAGTACCACAAGTAGGTGAGCAAAGTGCGGGTTTAATAATTTCTAATTAACAATGTTTTGCGTACGGCCGCGTTAACATTACCCCGTTCCTGTCAAAACTTATAACAGTATTATAGATCGTTACACATCTTACGTTCGAGTAGAATTAATTTGCGGTATGATTGACGTACAACCTACATTCTATAAAATGACGTAATAACTTTTGTACCCATTAATTTCAACTGAACACGTAATATAAACCTAAACGTGTTATAAAATCTATTATTACACGTAATTTATTTTTCTACCCTTACACATACTGTGTCATAATTATGTCACAAAATTTCTAATATTAATGTCAACCTCGTTATAACCACATACACGTCAAATTACGCTGCCATTACGTTGATGTTGTTTTATGTTCCTTTACCCTCGTGTGGTGAGGATTCATTAGAAAATTAATGTCTTAAAAGGGTTACAAAGTTCAAACGCAATCTCTGTCAAAGCCGCCATTTATGCCAGACTGTAATATAGTTGACTTTATACACCTTTTAAAAAATGAATAGCATAAATAGTACAAGAACACTAACCTCTGAAACCGTGAGATATTTTCATACCCTGTAACTGTTGACCGCTCTGAAAGTTTTTCCGAACAGATGAATATGAAATCTAAAACAAAACAAAGGTGACACAATGGTAATTATAGGGTCGTATATATACATTTTTAATGGGCACTTAAAATTGACAAAACCAAATTCCACATCGTTGAGTTTCATTGGTCAAGTATATGTCCATATCAGTCAAAGGGTATATATCAACTATTCAATTACAGATATATGTGAAGAAATCAAATGAATAGGGACTGATTGTACAACTTCTCCGAAAATCAGTTAGAACTTTGTAACAGTAGAGCCATTAAAAGTGCAATCTATAAACATATGGAACATTTGAAATGAAAACGTAAATAAACTTAATATAAAAGTATTGAAACAAAATATTTGTTATTTCTCAATATGTTTGTCCTTTCTGTATTATTCATTCCCCATAATATTTTTAATATATGATATTGAATATTTGCAATGTCTAGATTCATTTTAATTTAGTATTTTGGTTTGAAATGTGACCTGAAATAGCTCTCATTCATAAATCAAATTATACTTTATTTCTTTCATTAAAAATTTATCGTTTATTTTAATGTTTACATTAAAAAATACATTTACCTGCCTCGAGGTTAACTAATATGTTTTGCTTTTAAAGCTTTATTATTAATAAAATTTGGATTTGCAAAACCTCTTTTTTTCCCAATCACTATTCCAACAAACAGGAAAATTAAGGGTGATCGTTCATTCTTACGCCGAAACACAAAATCATAATCATTTACGGAACGGTTGTGGCGTCGGAAATTGAAATAAAAGCAATATTATCATAATAAAATTACTGTATTGAAACAAAGAAAATTCTATTTTGGCGACCTTTATCTTTAAATCGTAGAACATTAATTAAATTTAAGAATTCTGTACATCTTTTATATTTTTAACAGTAAATTAATTGATTGAATTCTCTTTCATATTGCCTGAGATAAATAAAATTTAATGCTTGTGTATTTATTCGTTTCGCTAACACGGTTCACTCGATTCTTATTCGTATAATTGTTTGTCTGCTTGCTTGTTTGTGAATTTATTTAATCATTCATAGTTCTTAAATATGAACATGTTAAAATTAAAAATAAGAAAATGATTATAATAATAATACTTTTTAATTTGTTTTAGATAAGAATATAAGGACATGCAGGTTTCGATTAAAGTCCTCGCCTGTTTGCCATGGGACTACTCATTCAGCCTGAACAAACAAATCCAGCGATGAAGTAAATAGTGAATGCAATGCCTAACGTTATCTGAGCTTTGAATTTTAGTTTTTGTTATTGGTAATTTTGAGAATTAATTGTGTTGGAATTATGTCTCCATTTTATTTCAGTTCGAATAAAATCTCCAATTTATCCAGGGCAGTTATAAATGATATAAATAAAAAATTTAAATAAATTTGCTTATTAGATTGTATAAAATATAAATATTACAATTTAAACTAAAAATGTTTTTTTTTTATTTTATGTATTACGGAAACCCACAGTGTTATATACAATTTTATAGTAAATCTCTTATGGTACACTGCAAAGCTAATTAGATATATTTTTATCGGCTATGGGCTAACACTTGGACTTCAATTTCACTTAATGTTAAGTGATAATGAGGCCGTAGATAATGAAGCGTGTTCGCTCAGAGTACTTCTGGCTCTCGCATGTATGACTGCCGGAACACAACAATGATGTTATGGCGGCAGATTCACGTCAAGGGTGGTAGCTAGGCAGGCGGGTTCAGCCATGTGGAAACGTCTGTATAATAATAAATAAAATATATATTTTTTTAAAACAACTGTTCAACATTCATGTTGTTATGAATTTGAATGATCTTGGATTTTTGAACGATTTCTTCTCTGAATGTATTTTTCCCATCATTTATTTTTCCCAATTATTATTTTGTCAAGGCAGACTTGATTACGTAGATGAGTAATGAAAATTATGTTAGGGTAAGATCGATTACCAACACTTTCTTCATCGTCCCACCGCGTATAGTATTTCGCTATCATGAAGCCTTTTTAACATCCAACTTTATTTTACAATCAACAGTCTAAGCGAAAAGAAACGAAGGAAAGAACTTGTTATTGTACATGTTGAAATCCATACAGAACAAACAATCTTAAACAATGAAAGCAAACTTAAAAAAATAAACCAAATTAATAACGGAATGGGGATGGCAATAAAAACAAAGGCCCACAAACTAACGCTATAAAGAAGTCAGAAGAGTAGTTGGAATAAAATGGATTCCAAGCACAAAGAGGCATGGAAATTAAAGGAGGCTTTATCGAAAGACAAGTTGTATCTACAATAAAAACAATGCAAGACCGTCGACTAGGAATTTAGTTCAATTTTATAATACGTTTAATTATTTATTTCAATTTAGTTTTAATTAGTATTTTGCGTCTTGTCTTTAAGTGCAATGTGATCCCATATAAGTAACTCCTCCATACCCTCGCGTATGCAGGCGCAAAAACAAATTATAGAACTTTTAAATGGATTATGTTCTGCACTACCAAAAAATTTATATTTGTATACAACAAGTATTTATGGTATGAGAAAGCATAGTTACACGGTAACTTTGTGCATGACAAAATCAGTAAATTTCAGAGTTTTAAATGTACTTTGAAATTTTACGATTAAGAGTCCTTTTTTTCAACAGATTAAGTTCAAATTTATTTAATTATTGATATGATGTTTAGTGTCTCAGAGTTGAAAATTGTATTTTTATATTTTAATGTTAATTTTTTTATTTATTTTTTTAAATTATTTAAATAATATTTCGACAATGGAGGATTTTAATACATTAACTATGTATAATATAACTTATCAACACTTATTAAAGATCACACATATTAAAGAACTTAAAACGCTTCAATGATGTATTTGGATAATTTCGTCTTGTCTATGTTTATTTTGTGTACATTAATTAAGTAAAAAAATTATAAAAAGAATGCAGAGAAAATAATTTCTTTTCAGTTGTACTGAAGCATGTTGACTCGTATTATTCGCAGCTTTGCTATTCGCAGGTGGATGGAATGGAGCCAAGTTGCTTGTTTAATTGTATTTTTGTGCAAACGGAGCTCTTATTGAATTTGTGACTGATTTTAAGCAACTTATTAAAATGTACAAACAGCAGAAATTATAAATTGATTATATTATTAAAATGTGTCCTAATAGAATCATCAATGTTGCCATTTTATTTTTAAGGCTATCTACGTTATGTAAAATTCAGTCTTGACTGATTCACTGACTAACCTACGAGTATGTATCAACGCAAAGCTTAAACCTCTGATCCTAGAAGTCTATTTGACCGCTGTAAGTTTAGTTTTTATGTTCAGTAACTTATTAAAGGATAATTAATCAATGTCCAATCCAAAAAAAGGAAGCTTATTAATAAATGCATCGAGAAAAATGACCGAAGATTGCCATAATAAAGCATGTATTATAATTGTCAGTGACCATTTTTATTAAATACGTTTGTTTGGTTGAGCTAACTACTTATCTTCGGAGGGAGCCACTCCTTGTCAGCAATATTGTCAGCCACGTTGACGACGGCGAACTTCGGCGTGGAGGACAGTATCATCTTTTTGTGAGGGTGTTATGGTTCAAAAGAGAACATATATAGAAAGACCAATACAACTGGTTTTTAAGTTTATATTTGTCTGTGACTGTGTACGTTGCTAAATCACAGAAAAAATACTAAATCGATGTTTAGGAAATTTAATATAGTAATAATAGCGGCTCAATAAGGTTAACATTTAAGAAACTTTAAAGCAAATAAATTAATATGTTTAATCTTTTATTGTCCACCCTTACCTTAAGTTCAGGCGCTAGCTTCTTTATAAACATAAAATGGATGAAGGTATAACAATAAAAATAAATATGTAAATTTTCATTTATTTATATGGAAATTACACACAAATAGCTGCATGTGATTGGGATTTAAATAAACAACGACCAAACAATTTGTTAAAGTACGCAATTAAATGAATAACGTTTTACTAAACACAGCCTGTTTAAAATAATAAATTAATCAAATACGTACTCGATTGTTTGCAGCCTTTTAATTAATTATATTAGTTTTACATGTTTATAAAATTTTAAGTGTATTAATTATTGTAACATTGTATTTATTTATTCCATTTCCGTATATTATTTAATTACTTTAAAGTAGACAGAAAGAAACAAATTTTACAAGAAACAAATTCAACATAGATCAAACTACATTTGTTGCCTTAAATAGTCTCACAGAGAAAGTATTTGACTTAGTCGTTAAAACACAAAGTTATCAGTTTACTATGCAAGAGAATTATACGAAAGAAAATATAAAAAAAAAAGTTAAAATTGTATATATATAAATTTATGCAAAACTAGTATTTAAAGCAAAATGTCAGGTAAAAACAACAGTGTACTTAATTTTTTAATTATTAAGTTGTCTTGGGGTTCTAAGCTAAGAACATATGTATACTATCAACTGACGGAGTTTAGTTACATTTCTATATTTAGCTAGTAACTCCGTAAAACTGGTTTTGCCAGGATTTATTTATTATACAGCAATGAAGTTGTTATGGCTCGATCCGATGGTGAGTTATAACTAAGTAGATGATAAGCCTATCCATGAAAAAATAAACATAAGTGGCAATTTTTATAGATTAAACGAAAAGTTACTGAGACTAGTTGTCTTTAACAATTTTTACTTCCCATTTTTAAATATGTATTTTAAATATCTATACGAGAATTTTAGGTATAGACAGGCAAATATGTAATAGACATACATTGGTAACGCTTCAACTGTAAAGAACTAATTATTATTATTATACGAGCAATAATTTATTGTCAGTTTAGTACATTTTTAATTAAAAAACGACTTACAGATATACATTGCACGAATATCGTTTTAAATTATATAGATATTATTTGGTGGCTGTCTATGGACGATGGTTATCATTTTTCACCCGGTGAACTGTTCGCTCGTTTTGCCTACTCTTTCTATAAAAAAAGGTGTTAACTGAATATATAAATTCGAAAACCGTATCATTATGACTTTAATTCATTTTAATATTTCTACGAATAACGGTGTAACGGTTAATCTCAGAAACCAAATTGTAAAGATAAAAGCCTATTCCAAATATTTTATGAGCGTTTTACGAGTTTCTATAGATCTGTAAATCACCTTAATTATCTTTAGAATAACGTCTTCGTGAAGATACTGTAAATTATCAAATAGTTTATTAGCGGCTCGCGGGGGACATAAAACCACGAAGCAGAATATCTGCTTACGTTTGGAATTCTCGAAGGAGATATAAATATATATTTTTGTGATTTATTCAAGTAATACTATTTAAACATATGAAAAATGGCTAACATTTTATAACATTATATATTGTTCTGCCAAGTAAAGTTCACATAGAGTCAAAATAAGTTCATCCAAATTTGCAATGAATATAGAATATTTAGAAGTAAGTATATCTTTAAATGGATTTAACTGCTGCATTACTGAATATTACATCATATCATTTATTCAGTGTTATAATTTGTTAGCGACTTATATTCTATAAATTTAATATACCAGAATATTGTATTTTATATTCTTTATTTGTAAAGAGAAATAGACGTGAAGGATAATAATGTTTGTAATTACTAGTAGTAAGGAAGCCGTGTAATTTAGTTAATATTGAGTAGTTATTTGTGCATAAAACATTTCACTTAAATGTTTATTAAAATAGAAATCGGTTCCATAGTGCATTTTAAATATTCACTTCAACGAAACTGAAAAAAAAACAAGTTGATTGTTAATATTTTTTGTTTCGAACCACACAAAATGTTTTATACGTTTTAAAATTGTTGGAAACGTTTAAAATTGTGCGTATTCAAATAAAAAGTAATATTATATTTGTATTCACAGAGGAAGTTCGTAGACATTCATAATATTTGAATTATTTATATATTGACACAAAATATTAAAAAGAAATGTAAAACTAGACAATATACTATTCGTATATCGTATTCGTGAATTTCTGTCCTTTAATTTATTGCATGATACGGTTATATACGGACAGAAAGATAATTTAACAATGGATGTTATATTCATCCATTTTAGAACTTTCTAAAAATTATCAAATGGATAGCGATATGGTTTTTCTATTTAAGGTGGATATTTGAGATGGGGATTTACCCCATACTTATAATTCCGTTGATCAAAAGCCACTTTAATGACCTTCTAAAAACAGTCAAGGTTTAGGTTAATTAAAATCTATTCTTAAACATTAGATAATCAAATGTTAGCCTTAATACATACATGTAATAACTCTGTAGAAACACCGTTGCTTTAATATAAATCTATAGTAACAGCCTTGATGTAATAGCTTATTCGATGTAGGGGAAAATATAATAATTTTTTAAGTTATTGTATAACGCAAAAATCTTGTCGATGGACTTTTACGAAATTGGTATAGTAATACTTGATATAATTTAATATTTAAGATATTTTATAGCAGAAAAATTTTTCATTCCTACGAGATATTAGGAACAATCTTTCAATTTAATAGTTTTGTAAAACGAATTTACGCAAAAACCACACAATTGCCTACATGACTATTTAAAGGATAAACACGTTTGGAAATAAATTGCACATTTTAAATTGTAGTTTATATTTTTAAATTTTGTAAGAACGACCACAAAAAAAAAATTAAGGAAAAACCCCCCGCAGTCTCTTTTCAATTCTTTTCAGAGGAGGGCGCGTTGCTGACAGTAATTGAAATATGACAATTAAAAGTTATTGTACAGATCTTACTTAATAAAGAGAATTTGAGTTTGAGATGAGTTTTGAGTTTAATCTCTTATTATTCTTACAAAACTAATGACTTGCACCAGTTTTCAATAATTCTCCAGATAATTTTACTCCAACTACGATTTTATTCATGAAACGTCTGTATACCGATCCTGATTACACGTATACAAGCAAACTTATAGTTAATTCATTGTAGCTAATTGCTTGCACATGGCCACAGCTGCGTGGTCAACCGATGCTAATGTATTTATAAAACCATAAGCGTCCCGGAACCATAAATCGATAGGGGATAGGTTAAATTATAGTACGTTTATGTTTATAGCAATACCTAGAAGAGATAGATGATTTACAAATCCTTTTCAATTCCAACGGCTATACGCTTGCCTTGCAACACGGAAGTCTCTGGTTCAATTTCGGCATCACTTTGTATAAATGGTAGAATATGTATGGTGCTAAGATTTTAAAATCCGCTTAGTTAATTACCACCGATATATCTGATTTAATCTGCGGCCATCGGATATTATTTGGGTTTTGACAGACAAGCTATGAGAGCTGGAGTATTCAGGTAGATCACGCTTCACATATTCGTTTGCGTTGTCTTTTAAAATCATATGTAATTGATGTCAAGCCCCTTATTTCATACTTTAATATAGATAAATAAAGATAGACAAATACTCCGAGACTCCTTCATTGAAATATTGAACGAAGACATATTTTCGTTACTTATTATCCGTAAATAATTTTGTGCGAAGGCAAATTTTATACATTCTTTGATGATCGAATGTAAATAAGCGAAAATGAAACGATCCGGTATTAACTGCGCCTACCAATACCAGTAAAAACGTAGTAAACCTGTTTACGACCATTCTAACTGACAATTTGGCTTTGTCTTTTGTTTTACTTGTTACTTAACGACTCGACAGGCGGAATGTGAATTTTATGAAGACGTTTATCGTATTTGAATGAAGCAAATAAGTTTTGTAACAAAATTTTTTGGCTGATCTTGTTTTATTTAATTAACGTATACTAATCCCGTAACCTTTTTTATCGGTAATGGGCTAACAATTGACTTCAGTTTCACCATATGTTAAGTGACAAAATGCCGTACATAATGAAGCGTGGCTGTCCACAACACTTCCGACTTTCACATGGACGAATTCCTGAACACATCAATGATGTTATGGCGGTAGATTGACATTAAGGATGGTAATTAGCCAGATGGGTTAATCTTGTCGAGACATACGAATCTATGTACATGAAAATTTATGATTAGTACAGACCATTTTAACCTGTAAAATTGATTGCACAATTTTGAACTTGTTTACTGGCAAAGGATCTTTTGGTGGGCAGTTACAGAAAATGTTTTTACTGCCTTAAAGCTTCAGTGGTTTACCGCTTGCCCAGTAACGTGCACGTCCTGGATTCGATTCCCGGCTCACAGATGTACGGGTAGAGTATTGTGGATCGCTTATTATGTACATAGGTGTATATTATAGTGGGCTGTAGTTTAATCAAGAAATTAATACGAAATTTTCCATTTCAAATCGAAAATTAATTAAAAAAGAAAGTTGAAAATCTATTTATTACCATTTCAAAATGTTTATTTTGAGAACTTGGCAGACGTGGCGTCTGGCGTAGACGACGTAGACTGTTGCTATTCGTACACAATCGAAAGCGAGCTTTCGCACACGATTAAAGTTTTCATAACTCAATTATAATTTTAAAAAGTTTCAAGTTGCAGAAAGCAACATGTTCTAGTGTAGACAATTTACATTGAGTTATATATTTTTTTTACAGTTATAGTGTTCTCATGCTTCGTCATATATTTTTTAATTTATATTAAAATTTGCATGGATTGCTTTTGTAGAATTTGTACATATAGGGAGGCACTCAAACATCGCCCTGATGGCTATGTGATATTAGAATAACAACGACCGCGATAGAATCTGCAATAAGTCCGTATTCCTAAAATCCCACTAACGAATAGTATATAAAATATTCAATATTGAAAAGATAATCATATTTGCGAGCACATGTCGGACGTAAACGCCTCTCGAAGATTTAATATTTCTCATAAAAAAGATTATTGATATTACGCGGGTGCGCTACATAGAAGCGGTGATATTTCACTTGTGTACTGTGATACTTAGCACTGTATAATACGAAAGTGAGTGCGAATTCTGTCAGCTCACGGATCACCCGATTCGTGAGCCAGTATAAGACGAAGCTGTAATAGTTGACAAAACTGCTAACAGCGAAAACATTTTCGAACCCAGCAGCAGAGTTCTGTCAAACTGTTTAATTCCGTTGAATTTGTTTTTCCGATGAACGATAACACATGAAGTGCATCAACAAATCAATCTATTCTTGATCCGAATAGTACATTGTCACTCTTGAGACAGAAAGCCATAATTATCAGCAGAGTGAATACAAATTGGTTTCTTTATGCTACATCGAACAGACTTGTCCTGAGAGCTGGGGGGTTCGATGTTTTCGCTGTTAGTCTTTTTGACGAGTATTACAGCTTCATCCGATATTGGCTCAGGAACCACCCAAGAGCTTGTTACTATATGTATTTATATAATATGAACACCTCCACGTCGAATCTTGAAATATGTACTACGTATTAAAAGATTAATGTTAATCTACGTCGTTTATTACTGTAACTAATGCTATATAGGTTATATACACAATTAATTTATTAATAATAATATTCGGACACTGTACTTCAATGTTTTGTTATTAATTATAAATATATAAAATGAAAGTAGATGTAAAAGCGTCAATGCATTATCATTAATAAAGAACGCTAATGATAGCGAGAGTTTATCTTTACGGAATATTGGATTGTGTATATCACCTTTAAATAACAGTTATCTCTTACAGAAACGTACGTATATAGGATGGCAGCTCCGCAGTACTAGATCACAGGTGAATTTAATATCTTTAGGTTTTGTTACTGGCTCAATGCGGAAATGTCGCACCAGACGCGATAAAACCGTTTTCAATTCCAACATGGCGAACTTTTGACCTGGAAAGTTACGTTAAAGTTATTGCTTACTCATACTTTAAATAACTTTATTTTAATGTTAACATCTCATGTTATAACAATTCAGAAGGTGAATTATAAGTTCATTGAACATCTATTTTGAACTAAATATTATAGGTAACATTTTTATATATTATTGGACTCTTAAACAAAATACATTTCTCACTGGTCATGCCGCTCTGATTTTCGCTTAACCATCTACAGCCTCATCATTACCTAATGTTATGTTATTTTTAAGGATAGACATAAAATAGGGCATTCACAAAGAAACAGATTGATATTAGATTCACAGAAAAATTGCATCTTCTTAAATTACACAGGTAAGAAAATCTAAAAAATATGTTTATTAAAACTATTACTACCAATGGGCCAAAATGAAAGAAAACATCAATTGGTCACAACACTTTCTCTTTTAATTTAACAAATCGGATCTTAATTATTTTCTGTCTTACAAATTTGTTATTCATTTTTTCTTACATATCTAGTTAGTATAAAGAAGTATATGACAAACTTTAATACATCTATCGATAAAGTGATATCAAATTAATTTACCAATACAATTTCTCGGTCCAGCACTGAAAGGAATGTAGGAATAAGGATGACGTTTGTTCGGTGAGAAATCGTTCGGGGATAAACGCTTCGGGATTCTGATACAGGTGATCCTCGTGATGCATGTCGTACACGTGGATGTGGCAAAGGATGTCCGTAGGGATCCTATAGCCGCCTTCAACAATATGTACAATGAAAAGAAACAGCTACAATAACAGACATTTACGAATACGAAAAGAACAAGAATTTAATTTTCAACAATTCATAGACTCATGTATGTACTCCTGTTTATAATTAATTAAATTCATTGAATTTTAAGCACTGATTACTTCAGACTTGTAATATTTTCTTTATGGTTTATATGCTTTACATTTTTAATGTTCTAGAACGAACTTTCAAATTTTTTGCCTTCATTTCAAATATAAAATAATCATAGATAAATTTTTAGAAAACTTACCGAGTCCTATTTCCTCTGCTATATACCTGGATATGAGAGGTACGTTTGGGTATATCCTTAAAGATTCCTTGATGCAACATTCTAAATACTTCATATTATTAAGGTCCTCAATAGTTACCAGTCTTTGCGATTCACCAAAAATGCTGTTAACTTCATCGTAGACTAATTGCTATTAATCAAAAAATATAAGAATGTTTTCGTTAATGTAAAATAAGTGAATATGTACGTACACGCGCATAAATATACCTGTATGTAGTATTCATTAGCGATTCTCATTATCACAAAGGTCAGTGCCATTGCCGTGGTGTCATGCCCCTGAAAAATTTGTTCTGTAATATCGCATATTTGCAAATTACGATTAAAAAGTCTGCAATTCGTGTTATTTTAAGAATTTATCAAAATTTTATTAAAGGAATAATATATTAAAATTTTTTGACGATCCGCCACGTTGCGTCAAATTTTTTGTTCAAGAAAAAATTTATTCTAATAAATTTCTTTTGAAATTCTTCGAATTTCGCCGTGAACAAATTTCTTTAGTAAAAATATAGAGATTTTTATATTACTTAAATTACCTCGAACATAAATGTGTCAACTTCTTCCCTTACACCTTCCAGATCTATCGTACCTTCCTTTTCATTTTCTAGGAGCAAATCTAGCATTGTAAGCCTACCATTTGTATCATATACTCCATCAGCATGATTTACGTCAGTCAATATATCATTTTTACAACGGTGATCTTCCTTTTTCTCATGAATTATTTTCATTGTGAATGAATGAAGCTCATCCACAGCCTTATTTTGAACTCTTGCGGTTTTAGAATATGCAAAGATTTTATCAACATAAAGCCAAATTCTGCATGACCGTTCTACGATTAATTTTCCAATTATATCAATAGCTTCGAAATACTTGTCACAAATAAATTCTATGTGATCGCGTGATGATGCGGCCATAGCGGTTTCAAAAACAACGATTGTTTTAAAATGAGTAAACAGTTAGCCTAATGCAATCCATAAATGATTGACGATTATCATTGCAATATTTTATCTATAAAGAGTGAAATGCTAATGTTAAATATTTGTCAGAATGTTTATTTTGACCTTTCAGGAACAACTTATTTCAAGTTTAATAGGAGAATTATTAAAATGAAAATTAATTATCTTTTGTTCATTATACGGATGGTGTTCAGTAAGTAGTGAAAATGGCTAAGATGCAGTTATCTTTTATTAAATACTATTTTATTTTTCAACGTAGTCACCTTTTAGGAACACGCTAGGCATATCTTTTTTCTTAATTTAAAACTCCTTTTCAAAAAAAGTCTTCGTCCTGACCCCTTAAAAAATCGCATACAGCAGCGGACACCGCGTCATCATCATCAAATTTCTGACCTTTGAGGTGCTCCCTGAGCCGCGGAAAGAAGTAAAAGTCACTTGGAGCGAGGTCCGGTGAATATGGTGACTGCTCCATCAATTCAAAGCCAGCATCTTCAACGGCAGCCGTCGTAACTTTGGACTTGTGCACGGGGGCGTTGTCTTCGGGAAACAAAACAACTTTTACTAGTTTTCCACGCCGTTTCACGCATATTTCATGACGCATTTTTTTTCTGCATATTCATTAATTTGTTCTGCATATAAAGATTCCGTAATATTGGTTCCATGGCTGAGGTATTCGATCTTGATTGAATTGTCTTAAATTTTTTAGGAGTTGGAGATGACGGTCTCTTCCAGGTCATGAGCTGTTGTTTCGTTTTATGATCGTATTATGAAGTCAGGTTTCATCCATAGTAATGAATCGATCCAAAAAGCGGTCATGATCTTGTTGTAATAAATCTAAACAGCTTTGTGAAATTCTTAGTCTGGTTTGTTTTTGCGCGTCCATAAGCATTCTAGGCACCCAGCGCGCTGACTCTTTTTTCATGCCCAAATAGTTGTCCATAATAAATATTATGGACTCTTTCTAATGAAATCTCGCTAAGACATTTTTTCTACTTTATTAACCATTTGTTCTTTTACCGCTGTCGTAGGCGTTCCAAGTGTGGGTCGTCATTGGTTGAAGTTGTTCCTAGATTAAATTTAACACACCAATGTGCAATTGTAGAATATGGAGGAGCATTAACACCTAATGTTTGTTGCATGTTTTGATTTATCTGCTTCGTACTGAAATTTTTCATGCACAGGTATTTAATTACCGCGTGAACTTCAATTTTATCCATTTTCGCGAACACCTTACGAAATAAAGCAAACAAATTATTACATTAGGAAAAAAAAACAAAAGAGAATCGAAAAGTTTTTGCTTTTTTAGTATTACATATATCTGAGCTGTGCCTGCCCTTATTTATACTTTTTTTTTACCAAGAAGTATACATATCATTCTCACTACTTATTGAAAACCCCCCCGTATTAATAATTTTCTGGCGTAGTGTTTTAAGAGTTTGTTTGCTAAGGACAACGGAATCTTATTAGCTACAAATAAATTAAAATTCATTGATTTACGGAAGTAAATTGAGTTAAATTAAACCGATGTACATGATTTATTATTTTTATTATATCGTCAAATTTAACGCATAGTAAATATAATGAAGTGGTTTTTAAATCATTCATTCAAATTTATTATCTATGAACATCAGATTATTTATACTACTTATAGACGAGACTGTAACCAGAAGAGTACTTATTTAGCAAATTGGAATATTCACAAAACAACACTTTAGATATAGGATGTAATTACACTAACTACAGCTCCATTCAAATTGTAATACAATAATGTCTGCCCATCAAGGCTACACCTAATTGATTCTACTCATTTTTGCATGATGTTAGATGAGACCGTAGATGGCGAAGCGTGCTGACTTCGTATACTCTAGCTCTAATGACTGCCGGAACACAATAATGCTGTTACGACGGCAAATTAATATTGAGTGGTAGCTAGCCAGCTGGATACGAAAAACTCTACCACCATCCTGACTACAAAGCTCATGTGTCTCTGGAATTAACTCAGAATCTCTTTAAAATAAGCCAAGCGATAAAAGTCTGCACAACGGAGGCGATTAAAAATTAGATTGAGTGGTATAGCTTATATGGAATCGAAAATTATTTTTATAGTTACATATGTATAGAAGCAATATAAATAATTCAAGGTCTCACTTTATTTGAAGCTACACTCATATTGACGTGGTCATAGATTGTATAAACTCACTGATGTGGAGTTCTCTCGAAAGAGAACATTTCACTAACCGCACATAACACTCAGGCTCGCTTTTTTAATTAACGGCAATAAATTAATTTGATTTTTTCCAACTTCACTCTGTATGTGTACCAGCAACTCTTCAGTTTGTTCAATAAACGTGCGCGTATACTTCTTCAATATGCTGAAGTGGAAAGCACGAGTCAACATTTTTCGTCTTTGATGCCATTTATTCCCTGAAACGATATAATGATACCAGTGTATGATTTTTGCATGATGTAGTGAAAATATTGTATGAATTTAAAATAATATTTCATATCTTTATGTTATCAGCTACTAATAATGTTTATACTGCTCAATAGATCTGTTTAAACATTTTCACTAAGACGACTCTGAAATGACAAAGCTCTTTAACTCTGTGGACCTACACTCGGTAGGCAAAAAATCCCCCAAGCGTTTTTATCGTGTACAGAATCCTCTACATCTGTGGCCCAGGAATCTAGTTTAGGATTTCGCGTTAAAAGGTAAGTGATAAACCACTGGCATTATGGAGACAGACAAAATGATATAAGAACCCTATGTATTTTAAGGTTACTTACCGTTACTAAGCAGAAGCCCTTCCCGAAGCCATGGTGTCATAAATGTGTAAGGGACTTGTTTCTCCATGAAACGATTCGTTGATAATATTATCTAAAATTACATTGAACACAGTATTATTATCATAATAACATTCAAAAACAGCTGTATACATTTTTTATACTAAAAATTTTTACATGTGTAAAAAGTGTAAAGTAATCTTGGCTATATGAGTGTTGAATGAAATACAAATTGTATTAAAAATAACTTTTGTAGTATTTTATTGTTCTGAGACGCAAATAATTAAAAAAAAACCTCCCTTGATATTTACTATACTATTGAATAGATAGTGTTCCTATCCGATAGCAAAAGCTGAAATTTATAAACAAGTTCCTATATATAAAAAGTTATCTTATAAATAAAATAATTTTATATTGTAAAAATAAATATAATAAGTAATACGACAAAAGGATAAGAATTTAACATGTTTCAAATATTTAACATTATGTTTGAAGTTTATTTAAATATGTAGGTATATATTTATAATTTTGTTTTTATGTCTGTACCTCTATATCGGCTGGATTTGATATGTTAATTGTTCTCACGTTGATACCGTGTATTTGAAAAATTCCTCCATAGTCCTTGCGCAGTTTTCTCAAATGCAAGAACAACGAATCTAAAAACAAGTTCAACAAATTAAGTTATTCCTACAGCAATATGATATACATATATAATATTAAATTAGTGACAAATTTATAATTATAGAATAAATATTAATAATCTATTAAAATAAAATTTAAAAGATGCTTCTTCAAATATTAGTTAATAATTTCTAACCAAGGGACAATAGTATGTTATGTGTATTTCCAATTAAAGGCAACGCTCTTTGTCCAGGTATTTTTCTTATAAGTTTATTTTTTTCATATGATTTTATATAAAATACGAAAATTAATATCAACGTAAGCACAATGAGAATAGCAAGTAACATTGTAGCACTGTTTTTCTCGAAAGTTGAACTAATTGTCTTATCTGCGGGAATTTCACAAACTATTTATATATTATCTGGAGAATGTATTTAGAGTGATAGTACATAATAAATCGTGTTGTGACCTATATGTGTATAACCTATGCTTCGATTATTTACAATATTATCGTTCTAATTTAATGGGTATGTAGTGTTTGTGAATTGCTTATTCCATTTGCTGTTTTAAAAATAATATAAATATTTAAAAAATATATATAGAATGCAATTTATTATCTGTATATTATTATTTTTTAACAATTAGCTTAATATTTTATTATACATGTGGAACTATAGTTTTAGACAAGCCGTTTTGTAGCAAACGCTTTAGCTTATTTGAAATTTTTAACATTAACATTACTAATGCGACAATATTGAAAATTAAAAATAAGCATTTGTTGTACTTAAATTTAAAAAGGAAATCTAATATATAATCCGTTTCGATATGACGAAAATATTTATATAAGTCCAATCAACTCTCGAAATCCTGTTAGTGTTATGAACACGTAATGTAATAATTTATCAGATTTTGATCTCTTTTCATCCTAAACAAAAAGTACTTTAATATTTTCTTCATATTAATTTCAATAACAAAAGAGCTACTAAAAAAAAGCAAAGCTTTGTGTATAATATTTGAAGTTAGATGTTTTCTATTCTGATTTTTAATTTAAAACATTTTTTTCACAGTTTATGGGTTAAAACATAATTCGTTTTCACCTGATCACCTGTCGTCAGGTGAAATCGAAATCAAGTGTATTAACCTGATGTTAAGTGACAATGAAACCGCAGATGATGACGCGTTTTCGCTCAGATTATTTCCGACTCTTAGGCACATGACTGCCGTAACATAGCAATCCTGTTAGGATGACAGCTTGACAATTAGGGTAGTGGATGGCCTGGTGGGTTCGGAAAACATAACCACTATTCAATCTCTTCTACACCTGGAATAGTACCGGCCCTGGATTTTTCCAAGTACCTCCGCGTTACAAAGAACAAAAAAAAACCTGAGCCACAGAGACAGTTAAACAAGTATTATATTGCATTATGTTTCTTTAGTCCTAAAAAACATTCACGTGCCTATTATTATTCCTTCTCGACAATTCACATATTTTCCATCCTAGTCCCTCGCTCTCCGTCTTGATTTAACGTCTGTTGAAGACGGTACCCCGAGAAATTATTGAGTTAATCCTTTTACTCCAGAGTTTGTTTTGAGCTTAGATGAAACAATAATACCGATTTATTAATATTTACTCCGCTCAGTTTTTAATATTAAGTTTCCTTTTTATTTCTTAATATCTCATGCATGCATGTTATTTAAAATACTTGGTATTTTATTTTATGACTTATAAGAAGTTATTAGCACGATTTCAATTATAGGTGATAATAATTTGTTTTCGTTAACTTCTTCACCCGCTTAATGGAAATCCGGCATGATGGGAAATATTGTGTATATATATATGAATAGTTTATTGTAATAAATAATCAAAATTAATAATTGTTATGTATAAGTGTACATTTTTGTACATCAATTATGTATTTTATTAATTTTTTTAATAAAAACTCATATAATTACTGGGAAAAGGATTTAATAAATATTTAAAGACTCATTGTTCCTTTTTAATATTTACAATCATTCTTTGTATAAAAATACATATTTAATGCAGAATATTAAGTAGATTTAACTTGCAAATAAAACAATTAATAAAAATGTTATAAGCGTTTATTTTGCTTTGTACCTATTATATAAAAATTAAATATATAAAACGACAAAAAGAAAATTAATAGATCGATGGAACAAAATAAAATTGCTTGTAACCAGTCTATAAACTACTACGCATCGAAAAGGAATCCCATTCCAAGTTTTGATTGATGGTACTCGTATGTCACATATTACGTAAAATGTATGACATTATTCTTTATACAGCATTCGACGAGTTAACTTGTCAATGTTCAATTTTAATTCTGTGTTCTGTTATAGTTTAAAACGAAATTTCACCGTCAATATGTTAAATCGATAGTTTTATTTAATTAAATATCTACCGTCACAACATTAATTCCGTATCGTATTATAAAAGTTTATAATTAATGAATCATTTTGTTATATTCGCGCATCCGGTCTGTATCAGTCAATTAAAAGCTAATTAATTGCATTCGTTTGTGCATTTATCAAAATGATTTATGCGTTCAAACAATACTGTTTACTATCGGTAGCTCTGTTTACTAACTATCTTAAAGTGTAATTATATTATGAAGATTTTATAGATCTACATGTTTCTCTTTAGACCACGTACTGGAACAATCACTTTATATTTATCTACTGCTATATTCTATTACACGTGTGTCTAGCTGTGTTTTAACTGTGTATTTCATATTTTTACTTAGTTGACTTTGTCGTTTACTGCCTACCTGGTGCAGTGGTTTTACCGCCTGCTTTGTAACCTGGAGATCCGGTTTCCTTTCCCAGGTCACAGATGTAGTGGTTTGAATGGTGGTAGGGAGTTTTCGAACCCGCCTACTAGCTACCACACTAAATATCAATCTGCTTCCATAACAGCATTGTTATGTTCCAGCAGTCATACATGTTAGAACCACAAGTGTCATAGACGAACACGCTTCACCGTTTACGGCCTTATTTGTTAATTAATATCAAATGAAAATGAGGTCAAGCGTTAGCCAATAACCATTAAAAAAATATTTTACTTTGTTGCCAGGAGGCCGTCTAGCTGAGTACCATCTTAATTGTGTGCAAACATTAACATCTTCCTCCCGTATAAAGAACTCGGTAGCTAGTGAAATTAATGGAAAATATACTTAACGTATCCTAAAGCAAAGGGCACAATGTCGTGCTGAGTAAACATCTTACATCTATCTTATAGCTACTTTGTTATAATCAAGCGTACCGTTGGATATCTTAAGGTCGAAATCCGGCCGGTGACAGTGTCTAGCACAAAAAAAAATAACTTTACAAACAAACACATAATCACTTTAACTTTAAATGAATAAATACTAATTTACAAACTGAAACTTTTATACGAAACATTTTTCTTATAAAAAATTGAACCATCAACAAAATCAAACCTGTAGTTATCACTTCTGAATTAATGTAACAAATGCAGTAAACAAAGATGAAAACATATTTTCTTTTCTTATTTCTTAAAACTTCCCAAAAATTAATGTACATTCATTACAGATTGTTTAATTCAAACTCAAATTCAAAATTTACTTTATTCAATTTTTAAATGCTTTCCAATTGTCAAAGTGATTCTAACGCCAGTTAAAAGAAGTAGATTCGCCTGCGAAGAAGCTCAACGGCAAGAAACTCAACGATACTCTTTTGAATATTATTATATATAGGCTATAGATTTACAGTTTTCTTATTATTGAATGAAAGCGAATTATCTCCGTGGATTTTTGTCACCACCCTTGAAGCTGGATTTTTTACTGTATATTTTTCGATGGACCCTTTAGTCAAAGTAAGAAAGAACAAAATTGGATATCTGAAAACGGGTAGGTTAAAAAGTTCATATTTATAAAAATATTTCTATTTTTTTCCGAGCAACGAAACTAAATGACTTACCTCGATACAATAACAAAATAAACATCATAATTAAAGGTCATGTTAAATGCTGTTTATCATAAGATAAAAAAAAATTACAGCGTAGAGTAATTCTCTGTTACATCAGAATACGATTAAAACTTTATATCTTTAAACATAAATGGAGATTATATACAGTAGAACACCACCTAATTAAGATAAAATAATTTTGCTTAGTTAAAACAAAGTGTGAGATATAAAATATTTTAATGTAATTAAACACTACGCGGTTGGCAATGCTCCAAGCCGGAAATGCTTTAGCGGTTGCCATTATTAAAGCAAACTGCACAGATGTTTCAAAAAATATGTTATGGGTAACATTTAAAATTTCATGTCTGTCTAAATATAGAAAAAAATCGGGGGAAAGTGTACAGTGAAGTAAATATTTAAGAAATTAATTTATAAAAAAAAAAGAGAATAAGTCATTCGAAATCTCCTGCATTACAAACTAGAAAATGCTGACTTTTTTTGTTAATTATTACACGTTTGTGCCTAACCACAATCGCACCTAGTGTCAAATGACTACAGGTTTAATAGCGATGTAGTTTTAGGTAGTATATCACGAAAACTCAGAAACTGTTTTTGAAGACACGCTATAATCGGACCGAAAATAATGACGCCAGCAAGTTGCTCCAATCATTTGCTGTACGCCTTATAAATGACGATACAAACCGCAAAATGTCCACAGCGAATGGACTGTAAATGTCTGTACATATGGGGATCTGACGGCAGAAGATAATATATAAACAAAATATGCGTATAATCATTAGTGTCTTCTTAAAATTAGCTTCTCACAAGCACCCTATTATAAAAAAATACCATGCGACAAATATAAACACAGACATTATTTTTTTTAAAAATAATCAATGATAATAGAAATAAAAAACGTTAAAATTGTATTATCATCACTACTAAATCGCTTAATAATAAAATGGGCAACATTAGTGATTGTTAATAACCTAAATTTTTATCAGTTTATGTAAATAATATAACAAAATTTTATATCTTGAAAGCCGTGTCGAATTTCGAAATTATGATTTATGTAATATTCAAGTACATCGAAGGAGCAGCAAATATTTGATGAGATCAAGAAGCAAAGAGCTATTGAAGGGACACATCGGATACTCCCGTTTGCAAATCCTATCCTGATTACGTCGACCAACCTCGTACGCAACCTTGAACGCTTGTAAAGATTTCCTATCTTCATTTCGCGGTTCCAGGCTGTAAAGTAAATAAAAAATTATAATAAAGTTAACTCTCGGCCTACAACTTTTTTTGTTTTGTTGCTTTTTTGTTGTAAAAGAAAAATCTGTAACATGTTTCCAATTAAATATAATTTGATATGAAGCTGCCCAGAACGTAATAAATGAAGTAAGCTTATAAAAACACAAGCTTCATATTATTAACGAAATCGTTGAACATTGGTATACTAGCAATGGGCTGATTACCGTCTGGAATAGTGATGGGTCTTTTTGGATACATAAAATCTGTTGTTGACCTTGAAGATACTTTGACGACCGCAA
Organism: Pharmacophagus antenor; assembly: GCA_018245475.1. Lineage (NCBI taxonomy): Eukaryota > Metazoa > Arthropoda > Insecta > Lepidoptera > Papilionidae > Pharmacophagus > Pharmacophagus antenor. The sequence goes on from DWQX01000066.1 coordinate 47,677, forward strand.
TGTGGTGATATGTAGAAATATTAATAATTCCCTTATTGTTATAATTGACTAGTTCTGTGGTTCTCGGTAGATCATCCGCTTGCCTTGTAACGCGGATGTCCTGGGTTCGATTCCCAGGCCACAGAAGTAGTGGAGTCTGAATAGTGGCAGAGTTTTTTAAACCCGCCTGGCTAGCTCAATGTCAATCTGTCGTCATTAGAGCATTGCTATGTTCCGGCATGTGAGAGCCAGATGTATTCTGGGCGAATACGCTGCACCATCTACGACCTCATTGTCACTTAACATCGGGTGAAATCGAGGCCATGTCTTATCCCATAAGCGATGTCATTGCTTTGTTATTAAAAAAAGTTAAACAAGACACTCAACCCCTTAAAAAAGAACAAAAGCAAGTAATAATAACACTCATTGTCTTAAAAGAAAACGCGGCGAGCATAAAAACGTAGTCATGATATAAATTAATCACCTGAGCATTAATACGAAACCTCTCGGTATTTCTTCGTCCGGGGACTGTGCCCCGAGCTCACAATAGAGGAAGCGGGCGCATTGTATTCTGTCATACATTAAAATTTTCTTCCACCTCACGCTCGGTCTCTATAAAGAATTTTTAAAAATTGTCCACTAAAATAACTTCCTCGTTACTTTTAAACGTATCCTTTTCAAAGAATGTGCTGCGTAATAACCATATAGGATAACGAATGAAGTGGCCATTATAAAATCAAATATAAGATTTATCTACGTTCTTAAATAATACAGTACGGTTGATATTTCACTATACTTTGCAAACATATATCATCACAGACAAAAATGAGTGTATATTTAAAATATGATACTCACAGTAGAATTCTGTGAGGTAATATCTCTTTTGAAAAGTAAACGTAGAATCTTAGGTGCTGTCAACGTCTGATAATCCTGTACGAGTATATGGATGGAATACAGAACTCCCAATAGCAATCCCAAGAGAATTATTAATCTGAAAGTATTTACATTTTTATATCCTTTGATGAACTATGTTATATTTATAATAACTGACAAAACTTAAAAAGCATGAATCAAAAATGTACTTACATATCGCACCTTTATAACAGAAATTAATCATACTTTTATTTTTAAACCCCGTATAAAAAAAGAACACGAATTGACATTTAATAGTCATAAAATAAAATACGAATGAGATATATTTAAATTAGCTCTATAATATATTTCATAGTAAATTTCCATGCTCGTTTCCACTAATTGCAAATTTTGAGTTAAGTCACATTATGAAGTTGCGATATATAAGTAAAGTACAATTCAAGCGTGAATTAGAACTCTTACTTGTATCCCATATTTAATTATCAAATCGTTTTGACTAATAAAAACAACCGTGGACGCTACTACTCGCTAACTTAATTCAAAAACGTTTGTTTTCTCTATATCCTTAATACTTACCGTGGATTCTATGCAATGCTTTCAAGTAGAAAAGGCGTCACACACAAACCTTTTGCGGGTCACTTGTGTCATATGCAAACTGGGCGTTTAACATCAGCCAGTAAGTGGCGGGAAAGTGGTCTCGGTTATCTAAGGTAACAAGTTTGAAATTTAACTTTCCGCAAAAGAATATTCGAATGAATAGATATAGAAAGAAGGCACAGTACACAAAGGGAAAAAGAAATCGTTTCCTCTCGGAGACAGATATTAATAGTAACAACATAGACACTTAATTTCCGTCCATTTTTGTGGGGTGGAAATTATTTTTATTGCTACCTACTTTTTTCCCACGTTCTTTTTCCTTTTGCCTAGAATTTTCAATTATCCGTAACTATAATCTTCATATTTTAGGTCATTCGATTTTGTCAAAAGTTTATAAATGAGCATTCATATTTCCCAAGAGCACTTCACAATACTAAAAGTTGCCACATTGATCTGATGATATGGAATATTGTTACATTGTTTACGATTTTTGGTTTTTTAAAGATTATTGGAATGTTGGCCGTGTAGCTGTCATTCTTTACGATAAAAAAAGGCAAGGACCACTGTCCAAAAACTGTTACCCATGCTCGTCCTCGTCCGTTTTGTAATTTTAAATATATTATTTTAAAAAATTGTTGAAATCACATCGCGTACGAATATTTCGTACAAGTTACATGTCAATTTAAATTATTAATACAATTCAAATGTTTCCAACCTTATATTAGTTTTTTACAATCGGCAAATATTTCTGCATTGAAGAATGGTTTAGCTAGCTATAGGAAATTTAACATAAAAAACTGGGGTAACGAAATCAAACATCAAAAGTTTAAAATCGGTTTGATACAGTGTAAACATACCAACATCGAACCCATATAGATGGTAAGGCCGGTTCGAAATCAAACCGTTTAAAGCGAAAAAAATAAAAACCGTTTAAAACCGATATAAACTACCTCTTTCGATTTAAATATAACGTGTGGTGTTGATAACTTTGTTATTCTTAATTATAACAACATTTTCTTGATTGTACCGAGGTAGGGATATAACGGATTTCTTATAACTAACTGAGTAAAGATTTTTAAATGCGTGATTGATATGCTAATATTGGAATACTTAGCCTGTTTATTTCTAGTTGGTCCGTCTGACCAAGCGTTGTCTCTTTCATGCATAAGTAAAACGGGCCGCATTATGGTAATGATATTTTCCAATCTTGTGTATGTGTTATATAATATAACAAATAAGTAAAACTAATTAAAACGAAACGTGACCAAGTATTGCCCATAATGAAGTGTAAATAATTTTTTTTTTATTTTTGTTGGTGAATTTTCAACCGTTTAAAACGATTAATTTAGGGATTTAAAACGGCAACATTTTATTTAAAACGTTTTAAATCGGTCGTTTTACATATATATAGACCACACTCTGCTGCTAGTCACAAAATAATGTTAAACATACATTACCATTATTTTGTCACATATGCTACCTATTTACGGGTCTGCATTTTATAATCTTAGAGGTTACTTTAGAACCTACAAGAGCAGTACAGTTGCATAACATAACGCGGAGTGTGCTTATCTCTTTTAAGAGATGACTTGCTCTACCGCCGCCTGCTTTGCTCGTAATGACCATAATAGCAGCCTGCGCTGTGGACAAACATTGTAATATATTTACATTGTACTGGCTGTCCCTGCGAACTTCTTACTGCCCAACTGTCAATGAATATCGTGTTACCTATTTAATGAACTTAATTTGTTAAATGGTGAACTAATTACCCTAGGACTTTCTCATTGTATAACGTTTATAAAATCTTAAAATTTAAGTTGATAGCGCCGTCTAGTGGTATTTTGTTAAACTAAACAGAATATACATAATTCGGTATGAGTAGAATATCCATCCACTCTCCCGCAGGAACTTATTATTTTCCCGTGATAAAAAGTACCCTAAATATTATTGCTTAAAAAAGGTGACGTAATTGACAAGTTTCAAGAAAATCTATAAACTGGTTGTCATGCGATTCGTCGTGGTCAAAGAGACGGACTAACGGACGGTAAAAAGGTAAAGTTTGGACGGTGGTATAGTTTAATCGGTTAGTCACCATACGTAATAAAAAGACATCAACACAATGACAAAGTAATTCTGTATTATTCTACAGCGTTTGTCGTGATAACTGCCTGAAACTAGGCAAACTTGTTATTCATCTGTAGCCATAAATGTTGGTGCGTAATGTAAGTGTTATTTGCTAACACGTCCGACTTGCAACTATCCTCATATTATAAGTCTGCCACCATAACGGTATTGCAGTGTTGCGGCTGTCAAAATATGGGACCTAAATTATTTAGGACAACCACGTATCACCGTCTTCGGTTTCATTCTCATTTAACAACATGTGAAATTGAAATCAAGTGTAAACCCATTACAGATAAAAAAGGCCTCAATTGTACACAACGAGGAGGGCACAGGTAACTCAGAATTCAACGCTTCTCATATTACGTATTTTCTATTAATAGAACACATTATATAAATATCTCTGTTGAAAATCATTTCCATTCCATTTACCGAAAGCTTAACGAATATTTTTAAAAACCTTACGGTAATCTGTTTTTGTGAAAATTATAACTAGATCAGCAAACGACGCGTGTTTTCCAATTTTCAATATCAGCGAAACGCGATAATCGAATTGTGAACTGTTCATTTGCCTAACAAATCTCGTATGTAACCCGGAGCTATTTCACTTTCACATGTACGCCTCAGATGTTCTCGTCTCGTTCAATATATGCTACCAAATTTATTACTTACATTCATAAGACCTATCAAAGTTTTAGAAAATTAATCTAACATTTACTAAAATTTAGAATTTCTATGACGAAAAGCTTAAAGTATGCCGTCCCCCCCGATTTACAGTTAAATTTGGGAAATAACTTTTTTTAACTTTTTGAACGTAAAGAGTTGAAAACAAGTATTGGCACAATTTGTAACATTGTAAATGACTCTTGAATTTATATTGAATTTTAATTCATTAAAAATAAACGTGAAAAACTTCTACTCACGAAAATGTATTGCTATGTGCAATTAAATTGTAAGATAATAACTATTTATTCGTTTACAATTATGCGATAAGGTCGAATTTTCTGTAATTTGACTCTGCTAGTTTTTAGAAAAACAAAAGTAAACATTGTAATAACATCAAAATACTTTGAGCATATTTATTTAATTTAATCACACAAAACCGACTGTCCTGCTTTCCAACATTACGTGTGGATAACCTTCTCATAATAAGGATCGCTCACTAAAAAGCAGCGAGGAGGAAATGCGGCGACGGACCGGTTGTGTTATAAACGTATAAATGTTCTGTTAAATGCTCCCGTCGTGTTGCGAGAGAACTCGCGCAAATAAAGCCTCGCAAACAGTAATCAGTGGAGTATATGAAATGGGATAAACTATTTATATGAATAATTCAATATTATCACTTAACATTGTTTTGACTGCCTCCGTGGGGCAGTGGTTTACCGCTTGCCTGGTAAAGTGCAGATCCTGGGTTCGATTCTTGACTTTTTCGAACCCGCCTTACTAGCTTTCACCCTTAATATCAGTTTGCCGCCGTAACAGCATTGTTGTTTTCCGGTAGTCATACATGTGAAAGCCAGAAGTATTCTAGGCGAACACACTTCTCTATCGTTAAGTGTTGGCCCAAAAACAATAATATATATTTAGACAAGCATACATTCCGCAACATAATACAAAATGCTAAGATATCTTTATTACAAAAAAAGGACCCAACAGCCGAACCCATAATCAATGAGTAATTACTATTTTATATGTAATTATGACGGTTGGCGCTACGTTTTTTACGAAATATTTATTGGAAAAATGTGAAAAATTTTGAGACGATCCTATAACTGCGTAGGCGATATATTACTCTCTATTTCTACACAACACGATCATGATATAAATAGAAAAGATGGTTACATTACTTGTACGATCCAGTTCGCGGAAATTTATAATAGCTGTCTGATATTAAATTAAAAACAAATTGAGGTAAAAAGTGGACAAAAAAATTAAGCTTCACTGGCATTTCTATTAATGATTGTCACAATAGAAATTAATTATATAATTTCTATAAATGGCATAATGCGTAAATGAGATTTAAATCAAAAGCATGAATACCCAAAATACTGATATAAATTATATATAACAATTAAATTGATTTATTAAAAAAAATAATATTTTCTCTATGAAAACTATAAAAAAATTGATAATATTCGAATTCCAAAAAATTTTCTTTATTAATTTTTTTTTGATTTACTTAAGAAAACACTTAAGACTCTTAAGAGTTTGAGAGGTACGATACACAAAAATAAAGAGACAAAAAAGTACATGTTAAATTTATAGTATGTCTCTTTATTATTGGGAGTAAAAATAATAAAATGTTAATTACGGTAACTATCATATACTGGAGGGCACAACATGTCTTCCTAACGGAAGACCAAAACTCATTTTGCTGATTAGAATTCTATTTTTTTTCTCTTATTAATTATAAAATAAAAATATATGTGCTAGCATTATTACATTTGCCAAACATTTACATTTGATGATTATCACACTCTGTTCAAATTGATTAGTTCTAGTTAAACATTTCGTCAACTGATGTCATTTTAATAAAAAAAAAAAAACTAAATCATCACGAATTGTTTACGTATACAAAATAATAATTATTAAAAATTTAATAGTCAAATTTGTAAAAATTATTAAAATTCCAGTTTGAACAATTAATAGGTGTTGTACCCTTGATAATACCTAAACGGTAGGGGACCGCAAACCTAATTAAGATAAAATAATTTCTCTAAGTGAATATTGTGTACAAGCATAAATATTTTAATGCAATTATATCGTACTAGGTTGGCGAAGTTCCAAGCCGGAACTTGTTTGGTGGTTGCCATTATTAAAATAAGCTGTGCAGATGTTGCAAGAAATATGTACTCAAAAGCGTTGTGTTTTTCAAACTACATTTAATATTTCTTTTACATTTTTTCAAGCACATGTATGTGGAAGTATAGGTAAGAAATTACAAAGTATGGTTTGCTTGTTCTATTCAAATTATTTTTATGTAACGCCGTATATTCGTGCTATGTTGTTAATGTCTGTATCCGGTGCAATTGTTTACTTCGATTTTTTTATGCTTACTATGTGTGTCTGATACCACTTTTATATAACAAATCTAATAGTCAATGAGACCTGTTGACTCTAAGATCTAATGTTATTAGTAATAATTGTTCTAATAAGAAAGAAATGATTGATACAATGTGTCACTTATTACATAGATGTACGGCTTGAGCAGTAAAAAGACAGGACAATCTGGGAACGGGATATGCCAAATCAAAAGACTGTAACACTATAGATTTAGGCGGTTAATCATTACGGCCACAGACGCAATTGATTGTATATCAACATAAATAGAGAACTTTTACACATAACTCCTACTTGCCGAACAATGTAAACTCAACTGAATTTCGTATATTCTATTACAGAAAAATAACTTTTGATATGATGTGAATAATGATATAACCAGTATCGTTTATATAAATATTGACACAATAAATCCTTTTTGACGATAGTATTTTGTGTAAAAATAATTGTTTATAAAGGATTTGTTGAAAGTAAACTCAAGTGAACTAGTTACAAAAAAATGTTCATGACATATTATTCTCATTATTAAAATGTTCAACAATAATCGGTAAACAAAATAACATTAGATTTTATAAATATTGTTGAATTATTTCAAAGTAAGTTTTCTAACTTGTTATGAAATAATTCCTTACGAATTTCGCTGTGGAAACTAATGATTAATTGATATAAAAACGATAATATTCCCCTCTACCCTCTCCCTCATCCCTTCCCTCCAAAATATATAGTAAGTTTAAAAATGAAAATGGATGTGATTTAATTCGAGTTTGTTTAATGATTATACATTAGCCGTATACCGAAATAATAATTGAATGTAAAGCTATAATTATACTTTTTTAATATAACTTATACTTCTCATATTAATATAACTAATCGATAATAAATCACAATGAATCGCAGTACAGTTCTCAGGAGACATGTCCACGGGGGTAGACGAACGACTATTTTATCTTACTGCATGTCGACATCAAGTTTCTACACTCTGTACAACACCACTAGGTGGTGCTTGCTTTCCGATACAATTTCAGACGTGTCAATAGTACAGGCTCATAACTAAACATCCATACTCATGACCAGAATGCGACACATTTAAATAATTCAGACAGTTTACATTTGCCTTTCGGAATAGAAGTTTTATTTTATTTGCGTGATTATTAGAGTGTCGTCCAATTTCGGCACGTAATCCTGCAGTCTGCATTCCCGTGAAATAACCACGTTCACATAAGATACGATAATGAAAATTTAATAGAAATATAATCACCATACCAATTTCAAAAGTTTTCTAAATTGTCTGAGCTTATAAGTAATTACACAAAAATGTTACAAGAAAAAAATTTAATTTTCTTCAGGTACTCAGATTTTTTTACTGATTTGCTTAACTGCTCAGGTGCAGTTCTATAACCGCGTGCCTTGTATCGCAGAGGTCCCGGGTGCGATTCTTTCGAAATCGAGGCTATGTTAGCCCATAACCGTTTAAAAAAAAATTGGGATTCAAACGCTGTTCATTCAAACTGATATTAAAAGTTGATCTTCTACATATAAAAGTACTGAAATTTTCCTTGTTCAGGCCTATTAATAACAGTAATCACCAAATATAAGTAATAAACACTATGAATAATTATAAATTTGCTTAAAACTCAGTGTGTATTCTAATCGGTGACAATATTTGCATTGAGCTAAGACTATTTTATACCGTTGCAGTATACATAGTGGCTATGATTTCTTTATAATAGATATATGAATTTGTTACCACTTCATTGTTGTAATATTTGATTTATACTGTATAATTGAATGGTCGAATAAATGAATCTTCTATGAATGTACTATGTACGCCTAACCTCTTATTTAAATATGTTACATTTTTAACATTATTTCCATGTCCATTTTTCGCGCAGCGGTAAAATGGTTCCTCGGTAGAATTAAAACGACACTTATTAGTTAATTGTCTGCATTTATTACTGTTTGAAAAATATGTCATATTTCTCATTATCATTGAAAAGTCCAGTGAGTGTCGAGGGCGGTGTAAGTTTTATTGCGAAGGGCAAATAAATATAACCGGTCGTTAGTCAACTGTTATCATTCAGTATTCATTGCGCTCAATGCAATGGCGATCGCATTGACTTTTGCAGTTTTAGTAATTGTTTTAACTGCGTTTTACTTGAGGACGAGGTTGAGCCGTGCGGGGCGACTTATGGCTCGTATACCCGGACTGAAATCGTGGCCAATCATCGGGAACACCTTCAATCTCATGTTTAGTAATCCAGGTACATTGATCTTATGCGATATATGATTTTCTGAGATAATAATATAAAGAATTTATTTCATAAAACCTCCACCCTGAAATTTTCTATCGCTCCATTCTGAGTTATTTTTGCGTTAAACATTATTTTTGACAACAAGAACTGAATTTTAAAACAGATCGGCTAACGACCGTTATTATTTTGGTTAGAAAGCTCGTATATTTGCATATTTATTACTATCAAGTACTGTGAGATAATAGATTATTACTAAGTTATTTAAACCATCACTTTTAATTCATCGTTAATTAGTTACCCCAAATAGGAGACGGGTTTAAGTTAACTTGTAAATATGGAAGAATCGAAACCTATTATCATCTATCTTTATTTCTACTATACAAAAACTACGGTTTTTGTAATATAATTTGGTATTTGTTTCCTAAATCAATCTGTATCTTGTTAATTACCGTCTTATTTATTTGGTATTACATAATGTATATTTTTTATAAATATGGTTCACCTTACTTTCCATGTACAAGCTATGGTTATTTACCTAGATTTTGCCCTTAATGTATTTTTAAGAGTAAAAACCTTTGACTTTCTGATAGTTAAAAATTATATATATTTATACGTATTACATGAATAAAATTGTCTTGCTGTTTTCTTTTCAGAACAAGTGTTTACCTTTCCAAGACTAGCTTTAGCGAATTATGGAAATATACACAAACTGGACGGATTCTGTTTCAGAGCCGTAGGTATTTATAACCCTGACGATGTGGAGGTAAACATTATTAAAACAACTTATAACAACTATTTAACGTGACTGTCGACATAAATATTAAAGCATTTAATAACATTTTATTTTAGATACTACTCTCAACGACTAAGTTTAATCATAAAAGAACCCCATACACTTTCCTAAGTCCTTGGCTCCGTGAAGGATTATTGATAAGCAACGGTAAGTATTACAAAAAAATAAGTAAACTCTGGTGTATAATTTATTCTTATAAACAAAAAATTTGTGCTGATAGGGGAGAAATGGCAAAAACGAAGAAAACTTTTGACAACAGCTTTTCATTTTAATATATTAAAGAAGTACGTACACATATTTAATGATCATTCAAAAAGATTGCTGTTAAAAGTGGAAGAAGCTGGAAAAGAACAAATAGATATTATGAAATTGGTATCGAAGGCAACTCTTGATGTAATGTGTGGTATGTTTCATTTAAAAGATATTTTTTTGTACTACTCCGCACGACTAATTCTTGACGAATTTGTTTAATAACAAGGGGAAAGGTTTCGAAAGATCTTTTTCAGAAAGGAGATTGGGGTCCCGAAATCCCTTCAGTGACCGTCATGTATATTTATTTTGTATAAGATATAATTTATGTTACTTTATACGACGTATAATACTATATGGTAATCTTCGAAAGATTTAAACATGACATTTAATTAATATTTGCTATTGTTCTCTCGTTACGAATTTTATTTTACAAGTGACCTACTTGCCAAGTTTTATGAAATTTCGATCAGTACTTTTTCTTGATAATGATCAAGAGAGACAGACAAATAATCCTAACTTTTTGATTGACTTTGACTTTTGCCTTTGATTCTGATAACAATTATTATATATAATAAAAAAAGCATTTTGTTCATTTCCGCTTTTTTAAATTGCAAATACTTCGAGTAAAATTACGATATCAATGCGTTTTGCGAGATGTTCGACAAGACGTTCGACGTCGCGCTGTCAAAGGCATAACATACCCTCAAAATGCTTCGTGCAGTGGCGAAACGCATTGAGATTTTAATTTATTCGTAGTAGTTGCGGTTAAAAGAAGCCGAATTAAGAAAAACATTTTAGTTTTTTGAAGTCCTGGAGTTTTATAAAATATCGCTTAAGTCAATGAATTATTATTGTTCAATTACAGAAACTTCGATGGGCACTTCTGTAGATAAAGATAAAGGGAATACAGCTTCTAATTATTTTAAAGCACTTCATGAATTCGGTACATCCGTTGCCCGTAGAATAACCAACGTTTGGATTCACGCCGATTTCATATTTAAGTTTACGAAGTCTTCTATTGAGCAAAGAAGAGCTATTGAACATTTACACTCGTTTACAACACAGATAATCAACGAAAGAAAAACGCTTTTGAAAGACCAAAAGGTCATCGATTTAACTGTCGACAACGAAGTCTATGGACGAAAAGGTCGACTCGCAATGTTGGATCTTCTAATTCAAAACGAAAAAGAAGGTAAAATAGACGCTGAAGGTATAAGGGAAGAAGTTGATACCTTTATGTTTGAAGTATGTAATATTTTAGTACTATATTTAACAATTGCAATATTTTTTACAAAATTCAAGTTAGCTTTGTATGTTTTGTTTCAAAGGGCCACGACACAACTTCTGCAGCATTATGCTTTATGATAATGATATTAGCTAACGAGCCGGAATGTCAGGTGACTCGAATAGATTCATCATTATCAATCTTATATTGAAACACATTTAGTTTATAATTGTTATTGTAAACGTTTCAGAATATTTTATATGAAGAAATGGTAAATATTTTTGGAGATTCAGAGCGCGAACCGACATTTGAAGATCTAAACGACATGAAGTATCTAGATTGTTGTATTAAAGAATCAATGCGTTTATACCCTAGCGTTCCATTTATTGCTCGGTACACATCTGAAGATGTCACCCTAAGTATTTTTACTTTATTAACAATATCATTACACTTATTAGATTTACTCTTTTTTTATAGTTTGAAGTGTTGAATATATTTTCAGGTGGATATAAAATACCCGCAGGCACTGAATGTCATATTCACATATATGATATTCACCGCTTAGAGAAGTATTATCCTAAGCCTGAGAAGTTTATACCAGAAAGATTTCTACCGCAGAATACCATGAAACGACACCCGTTCTCGTATATACCTTTCAGTGCAGGACCAAGAAATTGTATAGGTTTGTATTAATGATGAACATTAGAATTGTAGATTAGGAATTTGTTAATTTTAATTCGATATTAAACCATTGTAGTAAAATATTTGTCTACATTAGAAAAGAAGCCACATAAGCGACTTTGTTGTATCTTTCATATACTGGCGAACGATTGAAAACTACATCTGTTTTAATATGTCAATGTTTAAAAATTACTCACATATACATTAACTAAAAATTAGAGATTGATCGTCAATACATTTACACAGTTTTTTTGAAACAATGTAAAAACTCCTCACTATGTAATAACCATTAAGAAAAGGTTTTAATAAAACAGCAATTGAAACTTGAGGTCATGTAAAAAATGTAATGCCTCTTAATACCATATTGTAAATACCATAATGATGTGGATATACTGAAATGTTAGATTCAATACCATACAAATTTTCTGCTCCTGTCACCGCTAGATATTATAAAAAAAGAAAAATTTTTCTTTCTATTGAACTATCTATCTATTCTTTTTATTGAACTTGTTTCCGAACTTTTAGATATTTTATCAAATTTAATACATAACATACTATTAAAAAATATATTGTAAAATGTTATTTCGTCTCTGTATTGGTTGAATATTTCACTCGTATGTTTTACAAACACGCATCAATCTTTCTCTATTTGCGCAGGTCAAAAGTTCGCCATGATGGAAATGAAAATAATGATGTCCGGAATAGTGAGGAGATTTTGTTTAGAGCCTGTCACTAGACCGAGAGATTTAATTTTCAAAGCGGACCTCATCCTTCGTACTACTGATCCGGTGTACGTTCGTTTTTATCATCGTGAAAAATATAACAGAAACCATTGTTGAGTTGATAAAACTTTCCCATTTAAATATTCCCTTTTTTTTAAAGAAATAACAAAATCCTTTTGTCGACGCAACTAATATTAATTAAATGTGTGAACGTACTCATGTGTTCAATTCGCTACGGCAAATTCAATTGTACATAAGGGTGTCTCAGTGAGAGTGCACTTTTTCATTTTAAAATAAAAACAGGTATTTTATTATCATAATACAATAAACTCTAGCGAGTTGTGATATTTTTATTGTATTGTAATGAAGAGATGTTCCGTTTAAGTATGGAATGAAATATCCGGCAAATTACCCCCCACGGCTCCAATGACAAGCCATTACTCTTTTCATGAAATTTTCCATGACTTTTGCACACAGATGTGGCTGTATCTCACCGATGACGCGTTGGATTTCCGATTGGAGCTCAGGAATTATTTCGGGTTTATTCGCATAAACCCGAGATTTCACAAAATCCCATAGAAAAAAAATCGTACGGCGTTAATCGTATCGATCTTGGTGACCAGTTGACATCAGAATTTCGTGAGGTAATGTGTTCTGGAAATTGTTGCTGCAATAAGTCGATTGCATCATGCGCGGTGTGGCAGGTTGCGCCATCCTGCTGAAACCACATGTTGTCCAGATTCATGCCGTTCAGTTGAGGCCACAAGAAGTCCGTTATCATTCACCGTCACTGCAATTTCGGCCTCATTTTCAAAAAAGTAAGGTCCAATCACGCCGCCTGACCAAATTCCGCACTAGACAGTTACTAGTTGTGGGTGCATTTGTTTCTTATGAGGAGTTTCTGAGTCCCAAATTCAACAATTTTGTGTATTCACGAAGCCATTCATATGAAAATGCGCTTCATCGAAGAATATGACTTTTTTCGAAAAATTAGTATCTACTTCACTTTGCTCCATTACCCATTGAACGAATTGCCGGCACTTTCTGTGGTCTTCTGGTTTGAGCTCCTGAGTTAACTGAATCTTGGTACGCATGAAGGTGAAGGTCTTTAGTCAACATTCGCTGCGTAGTGCTTCGTGAAATTTGAAGTTGTCGAAAACGATGACGAATTGATATTTTCTGGTTTTCGGCGACACTCTCGTTTACAGCAGCAATTTTTTCAAGAGACCAACCGGTACGTTGACGCATAGGATTCTTATTATCCATAATCGACCCAGTTTCTTCAAATTTTTTGACTACTCTTCGAATGGTTGACACATTAGGTGCACTTTCTCGATTGAAACTTTTGCGAAGTTTGCGAACTGTTTCAGCGTAGCTTTCCCCGTTTTTATAATGAGTTTTCACAATTATAAAGCGTTGTTCTTTCTAAAAGTTCTCCATTTTTAATAATCGTGATAAACAAAGGTGACAGCTGTCAAATTTCAGAGTTGCGACTTGCATGAGAAAAAAAATATTCCAATTTTAAAAAGTGCACTCTTACTGAAACACTCTTTACATATATTCTTTTTTCATATATTAATACACACTAATAATGTATGTATAAGTACATTATACAGTACTTACGCGAAACAAAAAACTAACTACAAAAAAATTCACTTCGTCTATTTATTCGGTGTGGACTCCTAAAGAATTGAGCAATTGTTGAAATGATTTTCAGAGGCACATATCTGTTGATATGAGAATTGGTTTAGGTTTAAAATGGATGCGCTCATTATAATTCATAATTATAAACAAATTGCAATTGTGTAATTAGTTTTGCTGGCAAATTTTTTTTTGTATTTAAGAGATACTATTTAATTTAACTTTTAACACTTAAAATGTTAATATTATAAGACATACAATCAAATTACTAACAACAGGGTCTAACTATTACATATAAATATAGTAAACTCGATCTAAGTACCAATGCCTACCGATAATACACAAGGATAGAAATATAGATAGATAGATAGCTATAACTTTATAGTATACTATTATGGATGAGAGTTCTCCAAACTATACAGCTATCACTCTTTGTCTCGTTGACTCCAGTTTGTCACACTGCTTGTTATAATGAACTTATCAATTAAAAATTAAGTCACAGCCTCTGCCTTTAGAATTGCAATTTAGATTTTATTCACTTGCACATCTCAATCTATTTTTTCAATTGCATAAATCCAACTTTAATTGAATTATATAGAATCGATTAATGTAAATTGTTTCCATATTTCATACATTTTATTGCCATTAAACATAGCTCACACGTTGATGTCTCATAAGTTTTTAAAATATAAAAAAGAAGTAAATTAGTACATAAGTACTACAGCGTCGTTAAATTTATCACACAAGTATAATATTTTTGTTAATTTTCTCTTTGATATGGATATCCTTTACAGACAAACGGATTGTGGATGTGGAGTGGAATCTATATGCTTAATGAGACTTACGTATGTAAACAGTGTATATTTATAAGAATTATACAAATTCAATGCGTGTTATTGTTCGTCATAGTTTATTGAAAAAATAATCGGTAGCATATCACTTACACAAGTTAATTGTACAAAACATGATAAGTGCATCAATGCAGTTATTTATAAACACAAAGTATCCACTTAAAAACACCACTTGTAAACGATCTGCACATTATTAACGATGACCTTCACAGTATCAGAACTTACGATTCCGAAATCTTGCAGTCACATTTTTTGAGTAAACTAGCAAACATACCCACTATCTACAGCTTAAGTAGTTATCTTTAAACAAATGTTTTATCACACAAAACCATGATCAAGTACATGTTTAAATCACAAAGTTACTTTGTAATTTCACTCGTTCACATTTCGGCTTCGAGGAACACAGCGTCTGGAATTAAAAAAAGATATATATGAATAAAAGCGTTTGTATGTACATAATTTTAACTTTCACCTTATAGTGATCGTGTAAAATATAAAGCCTAAGGGTTAATTAGAGCACCTCTTGAGACATTCTAACGGATCATTTGAATTATATTCTTAAACCTCCGAGCAACTGTCTCCCGTAAAGAGAAAGTACTTTATTATATACAGAAACATTTTTATAGGCTTCAGCGGATCTAAATTTGGGTACATCTTTTTACCTCAGTGATTGTAATTAGACGCCACGTGCATATGTTACACATGTTAAATTAATCATTAAAAAATATTATGAAGCGATATTGGCGGCGTATTGGCAAAGTAATATAACTAGCTGGATTCAGGAACACAACAACCAATTAAATCCCACCACTCTTGTGGGCCCTAACAGAAATCGATCGTAGTTGGCAAATTGAAAATTCAAGAAACTCTGTAAAATATAATTTCATGTTATTGATTTAGTACAATAATAGTTTTTTTAACGAACCCTTATACGATCCTTGAGCGACTTTCTAAACTTTGTTGACATCAAACTGAATAAAATAGGGTTTAGGACGATACTGAACCAGTTGTGAAAGAACATCACCCTCTGACCGATAGTCCACCACTGGAAACAAACAATAGGGCGTTAAACAAATACACAACACTGTAGAAGTTTAATGCAAAGGTCTAAGTACAACATCATTCTGATTATACACATTAGATAAATACATTTAAATATGCATGGTGTGATTTAAAATGTATCTGTTATATAAAACAAACTGAAATATAATTTGACATCCCATTGCAATCCGTATTCAAATTGCTTCCAACTAGAATGTTAGATAGAGCAATAGTTTCTAACTTTACGGAAATATGTCTTGATCAATAGCTATAAACGAGTTCGCAATTTTTCACATTAGACGAATTCCATGTTACACAAAGACTTTTTAATCACTGAAAGTTCAGACAGACCACGAGTAAGGCAAAGTTAACCATCTCTTCAAATTTAAAGTTACTTCCAGTTTTACAAACTGTTGTTTTTTTTGAGTTTATTTTAGAGAGAAAGTTAGTTTAGTTTAGAGCGAGACAGAGAGAGTTAATTTGAGTAAAAGGAATTGTGAAGTAGTGATTGTTATTTACCTTCGCGAGATGCATCAGCTGACGCATGTTGTAGACGAATATTAAAACACGGAAGATGCAGAACGGCAACCAGCAAACCAGGAAAGACAGGGTGAGTGCTACTGAGCATTACAAATTGTAAGTAGTAACAACTACAACATTACACTAAATAAAAATAAGCACCATTTCTAAGCGACTTCATTCTATATTTAATGTAATAAAACAAAGCATTCACTTAAGAATAATTTTTATAAAAAAGTAAATATCAACTTCTATTGCCGTAATTTTAAGAATTGGAAAAATAATATTGAAAGCAAACAAGTTTATAATATTAAATATTTTAAATAAATCTCTACATTTATGAATAAAATGTACTTACTAACAAGTTTGTTAACTTTACGCCTGTTATCCCGATGGTTGAAAACCTGATTTCCAGAATTGGTCTTCACAGAAAAGTTTACTTTCAAAGCGATCATAACGTAAACAAACGTCATTATAAGTAAGGGTATCACGAACGTCACCAACGCCAGCACACCGTTCACTACTCTTGCGAACGGCGTTGGAACAGTGAAGCATATAGAAGACTTCTTTGTCTTCACCAAATCCACCGTCCACACTTCAGGTAAAGTCTCAATAATTGCTACTACCCACATAATCGCAATCACCTTCGTCACTCGCCGCCAGACCGGAGTCGATTTAAGCAACATTGGATGCCATATTGCTATGTACCTTTCTACAGCTAGCGTAGTCATAATTAAAATACTATTGTTCCATAATAATATAACAAAGAAGAAATGGATTTTGCACGCAAGGTGACCGAATGTATAAGAATCACTCAAATGTTCATATAAATCCAACAGCATGGCAAACGTTACAATCAGATCAGAAATTGCCAGGTCAAAGAGATAGTAATTCGTTGCGGTGTGCATGTTCTTATCGTAGTATATAATGATGCAAGTTGAAAGGTTTCCAATTAGGCTGACGAAAAAAATTATTATTAATACGGTGACGAATAACGCTATGGACCAAGGCGGTTCCTCTCCTCTCAATTTCACCAAAAATTGCGACCATTGCTCGATATCAAATTCACTTGACACTTCTGTTGTATTAGACATTTGCCGGTGGTGTATTTTTTTTTTCAATTATTCGGTTATTAATAGTAAGTGCTATTCACTACGATGCTAATACGGTTATGATGGTAAATTTACTTCGTTGGTGTCTATTTACTCGCCAACATAATGGGTCCGTGCTAATCGTGTTTGCGAAATTGCGCACACACTGTACAAAAGTGGATTAAACTTGGAAAAATATGAAAGCATTTGTTGATTTTAAAATTAGATGGCATTATGTCTGCTCATAATATTAAAATATCATGCGAAAAAGAAGAGTGTACTAAGACAAGTAAATTTCATATTGGAAAGGAGAAAGAATGAAAATAGTTTTATTAATACAACCCAGAAGCATGGTCACACAATAGTTTAACCAAAAATGTCAAAATTGATAGATAAACCAATGTACACAATTAAATGTTATCTGCTTATTATAAACGAAAATACAAGATATTTGCAAAAGGATATCGCCCATTGCGGCCTGTGTCATTACGAAGGTCACTAAGCATGATATTAGGGCGGCATGGGACGCGCACCGCTGCTGCTGTATTATACGTCTGGGGAGCTAGCATCTCAAATGTGAGTATCTCACAAATAAACGGCGTACAAAGTTACATCCCGCGTACTTCCCAATAAAATTTTAAATAGTTCATTATCGAAAACGCATCAAGAAAAAAAAATGTGATACTAACTTCGCAAATCGGATTTTTAACATACAAAATATTCCGTCGAAACCACCTAATATTACGTGACCGCGTCTTAAAAAATCAATCTTTATTAACTTATATAAAACTACCAAATGTATTTATTTATATTTATTGTTCGGAAATCAACTGAACGAATGTTCTTAATTTTAATTTTTGTTTCTTAAGGGGCCCAAAAATTATTTTACGACTTAGTGTTCATTTTAACAATTTCTAATAATCTTTGACGTCCACATTCTCTGCAAATAAAAATTTATTATGTGTAAATAAATAGCTTTTCTGAAATTATTTGACTGCCATTGTGTCGCAGTGGTTTACCCGCTTGCCTTATGACTCGAAAATCCCGAGTTTGATTCCCGATTCACAGAAGTAGTAGAGTCTGAATGGTGGTAGCGTTTTATAAAACCACTTCAATTTCACTCTGCCACCATAACAACATTGCTGTATTCTGCCGGTCATACATATGAGAGCCAGATGTATTTTGTGCCAACACGCGTCATGATCTACGACCTCATTGTCACTTAACATTAAGTGAAATCGAGGAAAAGTGTTGTGAATCGGTATTCGATAATACGTTAATAAAAGAAACAGTCAATAAAATGTTTGTAATTTTTTTATTACTTAGCAAAGTGAAGTGACGTGCGGGAATTTCATTAAATGGTTAATGATAGGGCTATCCTATAATAATGAGATTCTATTATTCATTTTGAGACTTAAGATAATAAGGCCCATTATCAACTTGGGGCAACCAAATGAAATTATCGAAGGTCACTAGTAGAAGCATTGTGGAATAAGCACACTCATTAGATTAACTATCCATAACATAGACATATCTAAATATTATTTCTAATGAGCCATTCTTGAGATTTTATATTAGTATTTATCATACTAACTTTATATTTGTATTTTCAATTTAATTAATTCGATGTACAATGAAATAAGTGATAGCAGATTATCTGTAACATCGATAACTAATTGCTAGTAATGAAACACATATAGGTTAACCATCTGTAACAAAGTGTGAGGAAAAATGTTTACCCTGAACGATTCTCTAAACTTCGTTGATATTAAACTAAATAGTATGGGATTCAGTACAACACTGAAGAAACTATTTGTTAATATGAAACGTTGACCAATACTCCACCACTGAAAGCAGAAAAAACTTATTTTGTCAATAAAGTACAATATTACAGAGATTGAAATTTCACTTTTATTCAAGTTTTTAATATGAATATTAATTAATGTATCAATCCAACACTAAGAAAATATTTCACATATTACAAAAATTCTTAAAAATTGTTTTCCACAATTTAAGGTTTATATTTAAAGGTGTGGTTTCTAATTATTCATTTATATTTAAAAAAAATCCTATTTTGTAATGAAAATTTAAAAAAAACGACTACATAAATAGGACACACTTCATTTTTTTCTTATTTACCATGAGATAAAAAGCCAGATAGCAGATTTTATATTTTAAAACTGTCCAATACGAGGCAGTATTATCTTTACTACAGCAACATTGAATTCTTGACTGCCTCTGTGGCGCTATGGTTTACCGTTTAGCTTGTGATGGACAGGTCCCATGTTCAAATTCCGAACCACAGGTGTAGTGAATCTGGATGGTGGAAGGGTTTTTCGAATTGGCTTGGCAAGCTACCAATCTCAATGTCAGTTTGCCGCCATGAAAGCATTTCTGTTCCGATAGTCATCCATGTGCGTGCCAGTATTCTGGGCACACATGCTTCACCAATAATTGGCATTTAAGTGAAATAAAGGTCAAGTGTTAGCAATTACCGCTTAAAAAAAATTATTCTTGTGAGTACAAACCTTTACGAGAGCCATTAACTGTTTTGTGTCCAGTGCAAAGATGAGTACTCGTCTCGTAAAAAATGGCAGCCAGCATACCAAGAACGCGAGCGCCAGAGCTACTGATAATTAAATGCAATGTTTTATGTCCATGCAATGTTTTATGTCCATGCAATGTACAACATAGTACCTAATTTGAATAGGTATATTTTGGATCCAATGAATTACTTCAAAACTTTAAGAAACGCTTAATCTATTAATGTTCTTAATATAATAATTATTGTAATCAATTACACTGTCTTATAAAAATTATATATATATATAT
>DWQX01000067.1:0-67962 GCA_018245475.1 Pharmacophagus antenor
AGTTACATTTTGAATTGCCTCCATGGCGTAGTGAATTACCCGCTTGCTTTGTAATGCGGAGGTCCCGGGTTCGATTCCCACGTCACAGAAGTTGTGGAGTCTGGATGGTAGTGTTTTTCAAACTCGCCTGGCTGGCTACCATCGTCAAAGTCTATCTGCTGTCATAACAGTATTGCTGTGTTCCGGCAATCGTTCATATGAGAACCAGATATATTCTGGTCGAACACACTTCACCATCTACGGCCTCATTGTAACTTAACATCAGGTGATGTCGAGGCAAAGAGTTAATCGATAAACGGTACAAAAGAACAAAAGAATATATTATGATATCACGTATGTGTGTCTGGTGTAGTCATAAACATTTGATAAATTTACATAATAAGGATTAGATATTAAAATTGTACATTTGTTCTTTCCCAGAATACTTGAGTCAATATAAAAAATCTCCTTTATGTAAAGGTATTACTCATATTTAGTTTCTTTGTATTTTATAAACACCGTATAAAATGTTTATTCTTTGAAGTTTGTGCCTTGGAATATAATACGAAATTCAATAACGTGATAATAGACAACTTCGCCGGAATTGGTATTTGATGGATTAGGATATAGGATATTTTTCACATCATATTTTTCATATTTATATAAATCGCTTAGTAAAGTGTAATAAGTTTGTTTAATAGTCGCTTAGATTAAACATATTTTAGCTATCATCCTGGCACATTGGTTTATTGTGTGTCTTGTAACGCGCAGTTCTCAAGTTTGATTTGAGTACAATATGAGTAATGTAATTTGAATATTAGTAATATTTTGCGTAGTCGTCTAAATAGCTATCTCCCGCAATATCTAACAGCGTTGCTTTGTTCCGATTGGCGTACACGTGAGAACCGAATGTATTCTGGGCGAACACGCTTCACCATTTACGGACTCATCGTCACTTAATATCATATCTTAATTGAGGTTTTGTTTTTCGTAATAAATTAATACGGCAAATATTGACTTCTAAAGTTAAGTGACAGTAAGGTCCTACATGTGACTACTAGAGTATTCCAGTCGAGCACACTTTATCATCTACGGCCTTTTTGGCACTTGATATCATGTGTCAAATGAGATCAAGTGTTTGTTCCGTAGAAAAAATATACTTTGCTTGTTCGTTCGGTACTCTCCCAGTTGAGAATAACTTTTGCTTTTCTTTTTTCTATATGTATTTCATAAAATTGTTTATTATTACTTTATAGTATTCTAAATAGTTATTTGTATATTTGATTTTAATTTACGTTATATTATGTATTCATAGATTATAACAAAATGTAAATGAAAAAGAAAACAGTAAATTTTATCAAAAAAAAAAATTATACATTACTTTTATTTTTTACTTGTTTCTGGTGTATCTACATTTTTATGTTGTAACAAAGGTCCAGGAAAATGTGGCTATAATATTGCGGGTAATGAAAAAGTTCACCAGTACGAGAGTCGTTTAAAACAAACATTAAGAGCTGAAGTACAGGCACAGGAAGTAATGCTGATGATTTATTATCCATAACTCCTTTGTTTTGTCTGCAAATAAAACGCGATACTTATGACTTCAAAATATATAGTTAATGCTTTTAATGTTTACTATTGTTATTTGTTTGCTACTTTTTACAACGAGTTTGTTTACATGTACACTCATAGTCTACTTCTGTAATATAGAATGCTTGTAGAGATTTTTCAAAGTCGCCTGGTTACCGATCACCCCAATGTCAATCTGCCACCGAAACAGCTTTCCTGTGTTCCGGCACTCATACATATCACAAATAGAAGTATTCCGGGCGAACACACTGCATTCTCTATGGTCTCATTGCCGTTTAACATTACATGGAATTTATGTCAAGTGTCAGCCCATTTCTGATAAAAACGATCCGTACAGTTCTCATTCTTAAAAACACACATAGCGTTTTAAATACGAAAATCGATATCCATGATGACGAATATGTGAAAAATTGCAATAACTATGAAGTAATTGTGTATATAATAACATTATTTCCATTAGTTCTTTTTTTAAAAACCATAAAAAATTAAACAGTTATTTCACTTAAGGTTATTTTAAAATATATAAATATAGTTTGTATATATGTTTTCCGGCACATAAGATATATTCATAAATATATTACATAATGTGGTAAGTTATTTGGTAATTTTTTACAAAATCTATTTCAGATAAAGCGGTAATGGGTCGGTTCCAAGAAAACAACTTATATTCTGTTTAGAAATTTAGTATTTTACTTATTCCAGTTATCATATTTTTCTATTGCTTAACAATACGGGCACGTAGAAGCTTGATATGTCTATAAAATTCTGTAACATATTAGATAGAGATATATCTACATAAGAAAACGATGAAGTGTGACGAGCGTTACGGCGATATGTACAATTTAAATTTAACATGATAATCAAAAAACTTTATATTAAATAATATGTCATACTTGTCATTTCATTTAATTGTTAAAAACAAGTTTAGATAGTATTCTTTAAAAACCTTTTTCTTTTTGTAATATTACATTATCTATTAAAGGTCATAAATTATTACTATGATTATAAGAAGCCTTAATGTGAAGAGTTTTTCTTACGTATTTCTGTTTAGTTATGCCTAATGTAATTTAATGTCGTAGTCTTTAGCAAGCAGTAATTTTTTTTTATTGTTACAATATTTTAGAGCTGGTGTTGGTACTTATCTAATTCCTGCGAAAAAGAAACAACACTATTTGATGACTAATGAGTTTAAGCCATATCAGAGCCAACATAAACATCTCCAATGTATAAAACTTTAGCTACCCTGTCAACATCCTTATTTTTATTTACTTGCTAAGAAATGAGTTTGTCATATAAATTCAGCAGTATACATTTTTTTTAATGTCACATATTTTCTGTTTATAACATAAAAGCATGAAATAATCAATTCCCTTTTTCTTATATAACGAATTATTTGAAATTGAATTAATTGATAAAAGAAATTGTCGGAAATGTCACCCCTAAAAGGAAATGTGCTTATCCATTTTATTGAATTTCAAGATATTTTGTTAGGTCGATTATGTTGAATATTTTTCCTAATTGTTATTATATATATATTTTTAATTTACCATTTGTTAATCGCAAAAGAATCTTAAAGTATTCTAGAAGAATTTACCAACGAAATAATTTACGAAAAGAGAACTGAAATTTTGTAAAATTTTTTTATTAAATAACTGTTTATTCATTCATCAAATTTTTAAGTCATTGCGCCTCATGACGAATTAAAATCACTGTTTTAATTAAAAACTTTATTAGTTAAAATTTTTGTCGTCAGTTACTTTAGAATTTACTAATAACACTAAAGAGACATTTTTATATGCTTATAAGATTGTAATAAATTGGATTGTGCGAAATATTTATTAACAATACCATAATAAAAACGTAATATTACAAAAACACTGTAAATTTTTTAATATGAACAACATTAACGACTTCCCTGTAACGGAACCAAGATTAATAACCGTTTGTGTCACTTTCTCTGAATTATGTGAAGATTTTGCTTATATTTAAGGTAATGTATCATGATTAGCCGTTTTTATTGTTTTATGGATTCGCTGAGCATTATCCTAGCTTAATATTGAAAGAAATTTAGGAGTTTGAAATAGAATTTATAATGATTTAACTAGGCGTAAAACTATTAGATAATGATTGCAAATTTTTGATACATATTAGGCTAAGAATTATTGAAGGTAAATATACAATATGAATTCCTTGAATCGAGTAATTATTAAGTTTAAACATTTCTTTTTTATTTTAATTTACTAACTAAAGAGATACAGATTCTAATTAGGTTCATATCATGGGTCATATTTCATATGAAGATTGAACTTTAAACTTAAATGATTATAAATGCAAATGTGAATATAAAAGCATTGAACATTGAGAACGTTGCGGTGTATTATTGACCCACCAAGCGGCGAGCTTAACAGTACGTGTCCAAACTTTGTTTGCCAGATTTTTAGGTACTTTATATTGGGTCGAACGTGTCAAGACTACTAAAGCAGTAAATAGTTACATTGGATTAATAGAACGTGGTGAAATTATTAAAACAGCGTTGGAACATATTTTTTTTAGTATGATTTAATACTTTTGAACCAATAAAATTACTCCATTTATAAACTGAAAAACAAAAGCAAAAAATTACAACAGAAGTTATTGGTACATGCAAAGACAATCTTTATCATTTATCTTCCCCGAGCATTGATATTTTTTAATTATTACGGATTAACTATTGTATAAATGTATATATCATCAAAATCATGACTAGATTTTCTTGATAAAATAATTTTCTCTTTACAAAATTTGCATAAAAATAATATAAAAATGAGCTTCCTGTACTTACCTTTCCCTTATCATTCGTTAGAAATAGATTTTGCCCGAGGTTATCATTGTTCCATGACTTTTCTTTCACTCAACATACAACACACGTTTTAAATGAGCAAATGCATTTCAAAAATTTATTCTGATGTTAGATTCAATATTCTTCTCATCCTTTTGTTCTTAATTATTATACTTAAACGAATCATGAAAGAGTAATGCTTTTGATGACTTATAAATGTAAACAATTATTCTTGTTGTTTTTAAAATATTAAGTTAAAACAATAATTACTTCAATATAATAAATAGAAATGTTCCTTAAGACATGCTTTCGTAAAGTTTGTTCTACTTTCTAGGTCTGTCCGCTAAGGCTGGCGTAAACAAATAAATCTCATTAAGGGAGTGGAATTTCTACGAAGTTGTGATTGAACAAAGTTTTAAAGTTAAGGCATATTTTTAATTGGTGTTCGTTGCTGGTTAAAATTTTTGCAACGTATCTAAAGTTTTTAATTAAACAAATTGCGTTTATTACTAAATATATACAAATATTCTATTTCTTTTTGAGTTAAAATAATTAAAATTTATAGTTTAACTTTGTACCAACAATAAAAGTCATTTTCTTTCTTTTTAATAAACATTACGGTTTACGGACATTTTTTTAAGGTTTTATTTTCAAGATCGTGGTAAATTTTTGCATTAACGAAACCCTGCACTTATTTAAAAAAAAACAAAAAAGTACACATTAATTATTATTTACACTAATTTTTAGAAAACTTTTGCGAACGTCAATTTTGACTAAATAAGCACCGAAAATCTTTAAATAAAATAATGGTACAGTAGCTATTGTATTCAAGTTTGTTGGCACAATCCCAAGATCGTGCAACCTTGATAGTGGCCGGAAAAGAGTTATAACTCTACATGACTTTTAAGTTAACACGCTAAAGTAACTTGAATCGCTTATCGTTTCGAATAAACACATAATTTGGAATGGTCAACTTTGAAAGTAAATAAAACATGTACCAGGAATGAGGACAAAGATATTGTTTTGAGTTCTAGCCATAATGTACAGGAGATGTGAAACATTCTACATATAAATAAAATGGCACTATTTCGATATCTTATGTCGAAAATATTATAAATCGTAAAGTACGCTGTATAGTATATTATGAAAGAATTCAGGCGTTAAAGTGCTGGTAGCTGAGCAAATTTAAAACGGGTATGTACCCGTACATAATTTTACCGCAAACTATGTAGTTTGCAGTAAAATTATGAGTATATATTTATAAAATACAACTTGAGGAATGTAAACTTTGTATTTATATTAAATTTAAAACTGTCAGGAATAACCCAGAAAATCAATAAAAATTAATATCAATTGCGGCTTCTTAAGCCATACAAAGAGGTCAGTGCTGCAAGGATTGAATTGGAGACCAAAACTTCATAGGATAAAATATTCTTTCCAGAAAAGGGGACTAAAGGGATGATAAAATTTTGTTCATAATTTTAATAGCCAATATAATAAGTAGATTTAACTTAATTATGTTTTAAAAACATTTATCTGCACCGGCTAAACAGTAAAAGTTATTTAACGCTCACCCCGGCACACAAATTTTTGTAATAAAAATAGTTAGGAAGCTTTAAATGATATACCGACAGCTGCAGTTACATTCCCAAGCGTATTCCCTAGTGACGTTGCAAGCAATTTCAATGCAACTTGGCAAGTTTCCAGGAAGTATCGATTTTGAACAATATTGTTCTTAAAGATACTTTTTACGTGAATAAATACGTAATTTATTCATATACAAAGTATGTATTAAATAAATTTTTTTTTAGCCAAAAAATCAAAAAGAAAAAGAAATATACGTTTAAAACAGATAATATGAACAGGTGCAAAATCCATTTCCGTTTTTGTGTTGTCTTTCTTTTATTCTTAGAGTTTAAACGTTTATGTGCTATATTAGAAAGAGCACATAAAGTGCTCTTTCTAATACACATATATATTCCTAATAGAAATTCCAAAAAAAAGAAAAATAATATATATAACAGAAAATAATAGGAATAGTCATAAAAATCGCAAATATTTTCACACCAGTTAAGAGGTTTTAAAAGCAATCCTTACTACTTAATTGCCCTTAAATTGAAATTTATTTTTACAGATTTTATACTACAAACATGTAAATATTCTCTTTCAAAGGGAAAAGAACTATCGAAATCAAACCATTACAAGTTTTCAAGTGCGAACTGAGACCACCTCCTTGTAGTTGAATAATAAGCTGTAGTTTAATTAGACAAATTAAAGGTAACTAATAACAAAGTGCTATTAAACAAATAGAGAACTTTAAAAAAAAGTAACATCAATTAAATGTTCAAAAACGTATAAAAATATTTGCCTTTATTTCACACATCAAAAAAGTCTAAGCAACACATACTATTTCCAATTATTAATCAATTATTGACGATGACAATTCGCATCCATGGCCAGCAAAGTAAGTCGATCTAGCTGCAGAGAGGGGTGCGACAGGGGGATGTCATATCCCCGAAACTGTTTACGTCTGCGCTGGAAGATGTGTTTAAAACGCTGGACTGGAAGGAGCGAAGCATCAACGTCAATGGTGAATACATTTCACACCTTCGGTTCGCGGATGATGTTATCATTATGGCTGAATCGCTAGAGGATCTCAACCGAACGCTCAACGATCTCAACGCTGCCTCTCGATGCGTGAGGCTGCGGATGAACTTAGACAAGACGAAAGTCATGTTTAACGACCTTGTTATCCCTCGCCCAGTAACCATTGGGAATGCAGTAATTGAAGTGGTTAAAGACTGTCTACCTCGAACAGGTCTTACAACTTGGCCGTGGTAACTTCAATAAAGAGATTAATAGACGCATTCGATTGGGCTAGGCAGCATTTGGAAAACTCCGGCGCATCCTCTCAACTTGCAAATTCCTCAATGTCTGAAGACTAAAGTTTTCAACCAGTGCGTCCTCGTCCAGCGGGAACTTGAACTCTGACCGTTGGGCTGGTCCACCAACTTAATGTCACTCAACGAGCGATGGAATGAGCTATGCTCGGTACTTCTCTAAGGGATAAGATCCAAAATAAAGAAATCGACGGAAATCAAAAGTGGTCGATATTGTTCTTAAAGTCAGCAAGTTAAAATGACAGTGAGCCGGCCACATCTGCCGAGTCACCGATAGCAGATGGGGTAGGAAAGTCTTGGAGTGGAGCCGCGCATAAGACGGAGTGTAGGACGCTCTCTCACCAGATGGACTGACGATTTAGTCAGGACGGTGATGATGGATGAGGGAAGCAGAGGACCGCATATGTCTTCATTAGCCTTACACTACTAAGGAAGATCCTGCTGAGCAGCGCCCAGGTCGAGGATGGTGTACAACCACACGGCAAGATCGATACAAACAACAAACTGCAAGACGCCAGCCGATGTTAACCGCCTGAAAGATAGGTTTAAGGCTTCAGAATTCTAGTGGTGTTGTTGTTAGCTGCCAAACTTACATGGACCCGGAAACAATGGGATATAATTTTATTTTGCGATGAACCTCGATTTGGGGTCAAGCCTGATACTAGAAAGGTAAGAGTATACCGTCGTCCTGGAAATACTGAATGACTGAGGTATGTTCCGGAAGTGCATTCATACGACGGCTCGACAGTTATGGTATGGTGGGTATTAAGAAGAACAGACGAATTGAGCTCGTTTTTGTAAATGGTAACATGAACGCTGTAAATTACGTTGAGGATGTTCTAAGGCCTTATGTCCGTCCATTCACACAAACGCTTGGCTCCGATTTTACGTTGATGCATTTTCACGTTGCACGTTCGCATAAAGCTTTGCACACACGAGAGTACTTGGCAAGGAAACACATCGCCCTGGTCTGCACGATCGCCAGACAGCAACCCCATCGAGCATGCATGGGAGATGCTCCAGAGACGTGTTTTAAAGGACTTGGATGAAGGGGAAACAACCTAACAACTAATAGACTTACTATAATTTCATAGGGAGCAATTGTCGCAGCATAACATTAACAGTCTCATCGATTCTATGAATAAACAGTGCCAACAAATTCTCAATAACAGAGGAGGCCATACTTTGTATTAATTTATGTAATTTTTGTAGAACCATTTAATTTTAGTTTAAGTTTAGTTGATTAGGCATCTTTCTTTGTACTACGTATATACAGTACTTACTCGTAATTATAATTATATTGTTGTTTACTATCAAAAAAATATTAAAATAATATAAATAAGAAAATACTAAGGATTTAATGCGGAAACCCATTGTAAAATTTAAATTTGTATGTGTTGCTTAGACCTTTTTGATATGTGTATTTTCCAAAAGTGGGGTGACAGTGTTGGAGGCTGTTGGATATTTGCCAGGCGTTGTAGCCTTGACCAGCCTCTAAGATGCTGTGTGTTGACGGGAACGTGTCGTTTAAACGCATGTTTATGCGGACAGTATGCTCGGAGCAGTCGTAAACGGGCGTCGACAATTGATCAAAGTATAGTCAGCAGAACACATTTATAAGATCTATTTCGCTACAATGCGACCCATATTCTACACACGACGTCAGTATATTAAATCGGGAATACTAGAGTTATATCTTATAAATATAAAATTCAATGTCCGGACTGATTCACTGACTGGCTATATACCAACGCACACCCTAAACCACTCATCCTAAAGACATGAAAATAGTGGTGTATGTTCTTATTGATGTGTAGGCATTGACTATTTTTTTTTATTTTAACCCTAAAGTGATAAAAGGGGGTTAATATTTTATGGAAACTTTTGTTCTCTTAATCGATGGACTAGAAAATTAGTACACAAATTAGAGGGTTACTAAAGAATAAGAAGATAAATTTAATGTTATATGAAAAATTACTAAGTCCAAATACGGAGGTAGTTATTTGCTAATATCCTATAAATTGTATGTAGTAAAACAGTTGATAATCAGAAACTGAAAAATAGTCATAGGAAACTATCAAAAGGTTCAAAACCAATCTTTTCTCTTTTACTATCCTTTGGGGTATTATATCTTGGAATTTTTGCAGTACAACTCTATGATATTGAAATTCATTTGACATATACAAAGTCTACCTTATTATTTATGTTTCCCCACAATAGGTTAAATTTTTACATGAACAAAGAAGAACGTTGAAAATTCAAACTTTTAATGTAAATTATGCGTGGTGATACATAAGATCGAGAATTTCTTGTCGTCAGTTTAAACTATTAAAACAAAAAGATTTCTTAAAGACTTCAGTCAAAGAGAATTACAAAGACATTTAGTTATAAATCAGACTCGATTTAAGAAAATGTTAAAGGTAAAAGAAATAATTTGTATCAAGTAAGTTGTACACGGACCCACATATCAGGAAATTGGAAAAGTAATGAGATTTCCTAAATAAAAAAAATGTTTCTATATTCCTCCTTTCTGTCATATAATCGGATTTCATCTTCAATATAAATGGAGGGCCAAGGGGAAAGGAAGAAATAAATTTTATTTGCCATCAACACATAACTGCTGACAACAATAGTAATAATGATAATGAACCCATTAATTTTTGTAGTTCATTATAGTTATTATTTATACATGATACTTTAAAATAATTTAATACGCGAAATCATATGGCTGTAAGTGATTGAAGAATTCTTTTAAAATGTTTAAAGTGAAGTGGAATGGATTTGTACTAGATATATAGTACAATATAACTATAGAAACCAAATAAAAAATACTAATAGGTTCAAAATAATATAGAATTTATTTAGTTGTAACATGGGTCTTCTATTTTCATAGAAGTAAACAGTCGTAATAGTTATTTTTCAAACGCATAAACAATTCTATTCATTTTAAGTTTAAAATGAAAAAAGCGGTCATAACCAAAAATTATATACACTTAGGAGGTAAACTATAAATCGAACCCAGACCTTGAGATACATAATGTTAAATTTGTGTGGAATTTATTAAAATGTCTTTATCTATAAATCTATGTCCAAATAAGACCCGCTTACAAGTTCTGCTCTACTTATGAGATTTATTTGTTTACCCCCGCATAACAAGTCTAAGTTCATTAAGGGAGTAACTTAAACAAACAGTCAGAGCACAATTATATTATAGGAATTTATTATATTAACGTTAAAGGACTCAAGATTCCTAAACAAGAGGTAGGCGAGAGAAATCAGATTGTATATAACATTTTGCCAAGTCTCAATTTTTTAAAACACATTCATTATAATTACAGTAAAGCAAATAATCTTTTCGCGAGAAATGAAAATTTTTTCTAATACTGTGTCGCGTATTACAAAATAAGTCCTGAAGCTCGGTGCTTATCGTCAATATAAAGGACATTCCCTAAATCATTCTTTATAATTAAAGAGAGTGGATCTATCAAAACGCCTTCTGTCGCGATACGGAGGTGAAAGGCACTGAAATATCCACTTTACCGATGGTAAAAAATTCACGATTGAAGAACACTACAATAGACAAAATTATAAAGCGTGATAGTTCTAAAGAAGCTACTTAAGTGGTCGGAAAGGTACAAAGAGGTTATCATTTTGTGTCAGTCATGGTTTAGGGGCGTGTCTTATCAAGGGGTCGCAAAACTATATTCTTGGGAAAAAGGCGTGTAAACTGCAGCCAAAGTGGTATCAAGATACAGTCTTGGGTCGTGTTGTGAAACATCTCAGCAAAAGCTTTTTTTTAAATATACCGTGAATTTTCCAGCAGGACTCTGCACCTGGTCACAATGCACAGGCTACCCAAACCTGGCTTGCAACCAACATTCCAAACTTTAGAGGAGCTGAAGAGTGGCCCTCATCTAGCCTGGACCTCAATTCTTTAGTCTTTAATTTATGGTCAGTTTTAGAGTACATAGCCTATTCTAAGCAACACGGCGATATTGAGTCATTTAAAAAAAATTGAAGCAAGCTGTGACAAAATTTCCGTTTGAAACAATGTGTAAATCCATAGATTCGTGGACAGACAGATTAAAGGCCTGTATAAAAGCCAAAGGTGGCCATTTCGAATAGAATATTTTTTTTTTATTTTTTGCGGACACTAATAAATATGTAGGTACACATTTTAGTAATATTACATTACTTCATAAAAATGCATTTTCATTTGTAATAGAACTTATAGCCGGACCAGATACAGTAAAAAAAAATTCCGTCCAATTAAGAATTTCCTTCTTTTCGTCGATTAATAACAAACTATTTTGCGTTTACAAGTTCCACGACTTTCAGCAACTTTTTTAACAATATTTTGGAATCGAGCCAGTAACTTCGAAAACTTTTAAATTTAAACCCGGCCTAATGTACCAATTCGGTTGCCCGTTAATCAAAGTAAATTTTAATATCCTTAAACCTAGCCGCTGAAAAGAAAAAGTTTTATTCAGCTCAAACACTCTTTTTAATCTTTAAACCAACTTGTTCAATGAATGGATCGCTCAAGACTTGACCTGTTTTTATGTTCAAGTAATTATATCATTGTTATTTTTTTAAATGAATAGTAATTTATAAAGTACTTAAAAATTATTGATATAATATTGTCAAATATGTAAATATAATAATAGTAATACATACTTATTAAAAGAAAAAATATATACGCCTAGTATTATGTTATTCCTGTTATCTATTCCTTTTTATTGATCGAAAATAATGTACACAACACAAGTATTATTCTATGACATCATCGCTCATCTTTCTTCAGATTCGTGTACTTTGTAGTTACTTACACTACTGATATCAATTTCAATCGATAAAAATGTAAAAGGTCTTACTGTATATTTCAGTTACAATCTCCTAATATTAATTTCCTTCGCTATATGGTTTTCTTTATGCCCCAGGCTGATTTCATACCAAATATAGCAATGTATGAAATGACACCACGATGCTGATATAATCTAAACAGAGAATAAAATATGTTATTGCGGTGACGGAAATTGAATTCTGCGAGCAAAATGGAATTGTTTTCATCTTACTCTGCAATATACCGATGCGTGTGTGCGACAACGCGTTATAAGACATAGATAATAAAACACTTTAAGTTTTAGTTTTGTCTGTTAGTGAATTTAATATAAGCTGTTATTGTTTTGTACACTATTGTTAGCTTTTTGGCAACATATATTGACGTCATCTTCTAATTTTTAATATGATTCAACATTAAATAACTTTGATGGAGTTTCATATGGTGCAATAACATATACTATTGAATTTGATCCCTGTTTAGATATATAGCATAGAGTTACGAATATATAAGTTTTCTATCAGCTGTAATACAAAAACTACTTCGGGACGTCTGAAAATTATCGACAAGCCGAATAGCTGTAAATACGACTAGAACGAAGATTGGTATTAAATAAAAGTTCTAATATCTGGATTTAATAAATTTAGCTTTATATTAAATATTTTCTCACTTTTTTTAACACACTTTTTTTATTTTAACTCAATTTAAAAATTAGTATTACATATGTGGCACGTCCATAAACATTAATAACCTTTTTTGGACAAAATATTATTACTAAAAAAAACAGTAAATAGAAAAAAAACTAAAAAAAGTACAGTCTACCCCTACTATACTAATTATATTATTTTTGTAGCCTACTCATTGTTTTTGTACATAAATGTTTGTTGAGAAATATTATAATATAAATAACAAGCATCAAAGAGAAAATGTCGGGAAAATATAATGAGAAGCTGTTATCATTGCCTGAGGAAATGCGTCGATATTTTTTCTCGAACAAAGACGTCCACGGCGTTAGAGACGATTAATTTTCTTTCAACGTAAGAAATTATAGACGTTGTTACATTTTCAGCATAATTGTTGTAGATTAGAAACACAACTAACTGTTATGGTGTATATTGCAAGGAAAACATTGTTTTTACGAAAAGCTTTTGAAGGTTTTGAGTTAGATAACATTTATTAGTTAAAATTTGCAAGTACATTTGAAAATTTTACTCAACGTTATTGATAGCGTCTTTGGCACAGTGGTTTACTCGCTCGCCTTGTAACACGGAGGTCCCGAGTCTAATGTTCGGGCCACAAGAGTAGTGGCGTTCGGACGGTGATAGAGTTTTTCGAAACCATCTAGCTAGCTATCACTGTCAATATGAATCAGCGACAATTGCTGTGTTCCGGCAGTCATACATGTGTGAGCCATAAGTATTTTAGACGAACACACTTTATTATCTACGGCCCTATTGGCACTTGGTGGAATCGAAGTGTTGATCTATAGCCGGTAAAAATACTTTTGTTTTTTAACTAGCCTTCTAAGTCCATTAGTCCTTTTACTCGAACATAAGGTTTCGCGGGTAGTATATATTAACTATATTCATAATTAAGTTTTAACAAAATGTGAACATTTTCGTAAAGTTTGCCCTAACATATAGTAATTAGACTAAACGACCACTTAAAATAATTTTGTTCATTAAGAGAGAAGCGGACTTTAACTCTTAAAACATTTTTCCAAGAAAGTTCATAAAGAGAATCCTGGTTCGTGTACGATAAAACTGTTATTATTATAAATTTATACATATTATTTTGTATACACTACTTTGTTCATAAATGGTACTTACATAATATTTCCGAATAAATTTATTATAGCATATCAAACAAAAGTTGTGTTTTATTTCGATAATTTGACAGTATTTTACAAATTAATTAAATGGAACTTTTTATTGATTAATTGAAATTATATAGGAATTGAAATAGTAATAATTATTATAATACCATTTGAAATACTTTTTTTTAAAAAGCAATATAATTTTAAATAATAATAAAAATAATTTTCTATCACATAATAATTATGTGGTTAAGCGACACACCGAAAATTTGTTTGGCAGAAACTGGAATAGCGTGAGTTTCCCCCTAATGATAGATTAAATTTAATAAGACTAAAGTTCAGGACGATTGTTGTACTACGAGTGTTATGAAGTTGTGATTTACAATATTAACCCTTTGCACTCGAGATGTGACTCTCACTCACCGCGCGGCCTAACCCCGCAATTCTAATTCCGAGTATTGATCAACAAAAGAGTCGCCTCTCGTGTGCAGTGTGCAAATATAAACATTTTATATGACAACTTGTGTACATAACCATTAAAAGGAAAACGTAGAGTATCAGTGAAAGCGGTATTATATGTCCCAATTCGACGACTTGTTAATAATTAATAATTGTTAATAGGTGGTCACCGGTGACGGGCACCAGAAGACAGCTAACAATTAAAAATGGTGATTGATATCAACGCGTATCATTTGTTCATTATTAACATAGGTAATGTAATGGTGAAAGGTTATACTCTAATACAGTTCATTTGGATACATAAAAAGATATGGTTATACATGAAGTATCACTTATCGAATAATACGATATTTATCGCGTCAAATTCATGGCGTACAGCGTGTTAAATAAGACGTACTTTATGGAAAGCATTTTTAACAAATAGATACTTTTTTACTATTACTTGTGTGTTTTTATTACATTGTGTGTACAGTCACAAAAAAGACACACCTGAGTTTCTTACCACTTCTTCTCAATAGAAGGCACGTTGGTAAACCGACGTAGATAAGTTTATAACGTCTATAAGCGATTGTACACTGATCCATTTGAATAAACAGTATTAAATTTTTTATTTCGATTTAACAAAACCACACGAAATCTGTTTAATTGTTGTAAACCCTTTAATTGCTATAGGTTTATGTACGGGTCTAGATAAAACCCTCGGTGCTGACTGGCTACATATGGGTATTACGTATTGTATCTATTGCGCGCTAGAAAGATTTTTTTTATCGGCAAAAGATTTTTAATTTTCTTTTATTTATCGGCAATGGACTAACACTAGACCTCAATATCATACAATGTTAAGTGGAAAATAGGCCGTAGATGGAATAGCGCTTTTGACTAGAATACGCTTACTCTTGTATGTGTGGCTAATAGAATTAATCAATGATTTATGGGGGCAGATGGACATTGACGGCGATAACTAGCAGGCAGATTTAAAACAATCATAGTACTATTCAATATTTACCACTTACTCATGTGGCCTCAGAATCACACTAAGCCCAGTGCCGGTACTCCCCCAGATAAGACCGAAAGACCAGTGTACCTCATTTAAACAATATAGTGCACTAAAATTAAAAAATAATTATTGTTACAGTTTAAACACGACCGTTCATGTACATAAAACAATGGAAAAATCTAGTCATGTATTAATATTTTTTATGTAGATGAGTATTTAAGAACACGGGCTTGCCCTCAAGGCACGTCAATGACTAAGATCTCCGTTTTATATGCGGAAAACCATCGCCACACAGGCAGTTGAAACCTAGATGATACTAGAGATGACTTAAAACTAGATATGATGATTATAGTGATAGGGTTTTCTCAAAAGCCTGACTGAATTCCTTTATTAATTTACCGCCGTAACAGTAATGTTAAGGCAGTCATATCAGTGAGCACCAATGTATTCTGTGTGAGCATGCTTCACCATCTATGGGCTCATTGTCACTTAACATCGGGTGAAATTAAGCCCACTGCCGTAATAACAAAAAGCTTCGGTTTAAGGATTATAAAGCTGTTGAGTCTTTTATAAACTTATTAGGAAGCGACGGGAGAAGCTTGATGGTATAAAAGAGTAATGAAAACACTTTTACTTGCTTAATATCATGTCGGCCACATCTGCTAGCTTTGTGTTATGAATATATTAAGAAAGCCATATTAAGATACCTTAACTTAAACGCTAACATTTTCGAAACTCATCAGGAACATTAAACTTTTACGTTAGAAATTGGATGTAATCAGTAAAAGTTTCGAATAATTTTTCCAACCATTAAATATTACTTTCACATTTTAATAGAATTTTTGCCCAGCATCCCTATAAAGCGGCACCAAGTCGACCCAAATTTAGAAATTGTACAAGCGAGCCTGCCAACGAAGGTTCGACGACCTCGAAATTTCGACGCACGCACTCCGGGTTACCCACCGACGCGGACTTTCAATCGCCTGTGACCCGGTTCTACTTAAATAAAAGAAAATATATACGCGCCGTGTAATGTTTACTGAATCAAGGATACTTTTGTCCCTGACAAAGTAGGCTGATATAACGAGACGAATATATCTTGACAGTATGGTGCCAAAATATCGTAAAACAGATGGAGCAATATTGTGTAGGTAAAAACGCTGGGAAGTACAGTTTTTTCTTTTATTTTTGGCTATCAAATTGGAACAACATACAAGATGTCTTTGTTTCGTAGTAATAAATTGTACTTTTTACTTTATACCGTGTTGTATTTCCGTGAAATACGCACCGTATATAACCAGATAATATTAATTATTTTTTGTTCTAGATGTCACAATTTATAAAAATTTTATAACACATGCAACATGAAATATTTACAGAATGACCTGCGCTTAAAAGTATATTTATTATATTATTTCAACTGTGAATTTACCTAGGACTTACCAAATGAGTTCCAATATTTTATGTATAGGTCTAATAATAATTAAAGTAACAATCACCTCTTCGAATTATTTGTAAATTTATAAATATACTTTTTAAGATTTTTGTTGCTCATATAGCCTTAATTTATTACGTTAACTGAGTGGCTAACAAAATTTGATTCATCTTCGCATATCATGACAACAAACGACTCATTATCAAATATTATGAAAATATTAACAGATTTCTTCATCTGAAACTATTTTAACTAATATTGACATAAGTTTTTTCGTAACATTACATGCAATCGCAATCTTCAACTGGACTTCAGTGTCATTCACCTTGAACTCGATGCTATTCCCTCGTTTCTAGTCTCAACATACCCCCGCTCTTAAGCGAGGCGAAAACCTTTGTATACTTTTATTTTACAATTCTCATACACAATAGTACTCTTAAAAGTGTTGTATCTAACTAAAGAGAATGGGAATAAATAAAGACTATTTTATGCAAACAAAATTTTCCGGGTAGGTAACACAAAATGCCTATTACTTTCTTAAAAGTCAACAGGGCACCTGTGATTGTTTGAATGTAGAGGCTGTATATGGGCTAAGATAATCACTTTCTCTTCCTATAAATAAAAGTTACTTATTTTCTAAAATACCCTTTTTGAGAATTTTGAATTAAATATCAATTAAATATATAACTGGAAC
This sequence comes from Pharmacophagus antenor, assembly GCA_018245475.1. Classification (NCBI taxonomy): domain Eukaryota; kingdom Metazoa; phylum Arthropoda; class Insecta; order Lepidoptera; family Papilionidae; genus Pharmacophagus; species Pharmacophagus antenor. Next base: position 17,529 of record DWQX01000067.1, read on the forward strand.
TACAGAAGATCGAAAATTCTGAGTTCAGTGCCTTTTCATAAACAATGATATGTGTTCATTGAAGTATTTGCAATGCATTTTAGGGTATATATTACATATAATATTTACAAAGATTAATTTATATGAAAAACATTAGGAATATTTTACGCTCGAAACAAAAATGGCGAAAAGGGAATGCAAAATTTGTTCAAAATTTAAAGTTATACTTTGAGATTGAAGAACATTAGCGATGGAAAGACAGAGCGAAGAAGAGGACAGAGAAAATGAATGCGAATTAAAAAATCATGTACATTGTTTATCAAAAGCGGTAAGGATGTGCGATGTCTGAGCTATTTATTTATTAAACTCGAAAGATTTATCTCGTTTAAATCAAATCCGCTGCTCTATCTGTATGTATGTCTGAACATTGAACAAATATTAGTGTGTAATGTTTGCAACATTTTGTAGTATAATACAAATGTTACGAAGGAACAAAAAATAAATAATAGGATTCGTCTAAATCGACATATGCGGTTAAGTGTATTTAAAACAATGACATACATGCTTTAAATTAACAAATGTAATGCTAACATCACTTGTGACTATTGTTTGACTAAAATCAATGACTAAATATGGCGGATAACATATAACAAAGTTCCTAATTTAAACTGTGGTAGTTCGTACTTTTTAAAAATGGAACAATAAAACAAATCTTTTTTCTTTAGTAAAGAGTTTTTATTACATTTAATTTCATTCTTACTGCGTTTTCAGTTTTGTAGTACGTATACGGGACAGGTAGCTCATCAACGGGCTGTTGCGGACCGAACGTTGACGGCCGGTTTGTGTGTGTGTGCGTGCTGTCGCCTCTGTGTGCGTGACCTATATTCCGGCCGCCGCCGCCTGCTTACTTGCACATCATAGTACATGATTCTGTATAAAAAAGGTTCACATGGAGTATAATTTTTACGAAAAGTAACATTTATATTATTTGAATCTATTATAAATAATTAAAAATTTAGTTTTCTCATGTACGATAAAAAGATATCTCTTAGGCATCATGTGTTCCTTTAGTAACCTAATATTGCAGTTTATACAATAATGGAGATGGAAAAAAAATACGATTGAAATCAAAAAAGTGGTTACACAGTTGTAAGAAGTAAAATATTACAAGATGACAATAGAAAATATTATGTCGGCGGCAATACCTGGCGAATTTGTAAGAAATTATATTGTATTCAGTTCATTTTCATATTTTTAGGATTGTCTATTATCGTCACTTTTACGCATATTGTTGTACACAACTGTAGGCGATAAATATCACTACTGAATATAAATAAATCATGCATTCATTTTCTTTAATGTTCAACGGAAAATTAATTAAAAACACAGTGTCAGGTTTTAAAAATATTAAGCGATTATTAATTAATTATGACTGTATGAAACTTTGAATGATTTCAATATTAAGGTTGTTTAAAATATTTAATAGATGTTAGTAAGTGAATAATAGGATAACTCCTATTATCAGGAATTAGAATAATTTATGTCGTACTGTCCATATTGAGGTAGAGATTGGAAGGCCTAATGTAAGCAATGCATGTAAACTGGAGCTTATAACAGGAGCCCGGTCGTCCCTCACCCTGAACGGGCCACTGTCTTTCATTTAATGTCAGGGGTCGTACGATCGATGTAGCGGCCGCCAGCATCGTTCGCGTTCGTGCGCCGCCCTTGTATGCAAGCTGGTAGCGATTGCGGATCTTTAATTTATGACGTCACGTCTACTTAATTAAAATACCGCTAGATAATTGTAGCGACAACAGATTTAGTTATAAGCGTAATCGTTTTCAATGACAGCTTGCCCTTTCGCGTTATTTAATCCATTTATAATTGTATTTGTAATATTAAATCACAAATTTGAAATCCTTTCGTCAGAAAACATGAAAGTGCTGGTATTCTCAAAATTGTGAAACATTAATTATCGACAAAATGTTTTCTATTCAAAAACTACCATACAAATGACAGTTAGACTACCACTAAATAGATATCTTAAATCCAGACTATTTGGATATACGATGGTAAAGATGTACATATGTAATAATATACAAGTTTAACTTATTAACTCCACTTTTTAAGGTTACTAGCATTCAAAACAAACAAAACAACGTTAAAATAAGTAAAGACGAATTTTTGAACATAAATAATGTATTGTATATAAATAGTCTCTGAGATTTAAAAGAAATATTGATATGAAAATAGGCTTCAGCTAACTTGAAGCGAAAAAATATATCATAAAGTAAACCGAACTTTTATCCTTCTATCTCGATTCACAATTGATACATTTTGTCAGGAATAATAAGATGAATAAATCAGAACGAAGTATATTATGGTAATAAACAGAACCCTATTTGATGGTTTTAATTTGCTTTTTAAAATTAATGATAACTAGTAAGTTGTAACTTTTTTAACGAAGACTAATGGAAAGAATAAAAAAGAAACTCCAAGAGACGTCCAAGTTTATTTAAAAATTTATCTTAGCTACGAATTTTTCTAAAGTAAACAATTTGAGTGTAAATCTTTTATCTGTATTACAGCTCTTAAAATGTGGCGATACAATTTTATGTCGGTCGATCGTTAAGGCTCGCGGAAAGCCAGCGTGGATTACGTACAACCCGTACCAGCGCCACTGACAAAGTTTTCCTTTCAACGACAGATGCTATTTATTGCCTTCAGCTCGGATATGAATCGTATGATGGAACTGTCGTAAAGTTCGACTTTAAAAGTTATCTTTATGTTCGGTTTGGTTACACGTTACACTGTCCGTGTTACATTTGTGGGGTATAAATTTTAAGTGTTTGTTGTGTACATCTTTAATAATTCTCCTTATTTGTTACACGATTAACATCTTTACATTGAATTATTTGTAATTAATAAAGGAATTAAAAATAAAATAAAACAAAAAAGTAATATGCCATTTTCCGTTTTTTTTTATTGGCAAATATTACGACTAAATTACAATCTTAACGCATTTTGCCATTAAACAAGGCATTTTCAAGAGATGTTGTGGGTTCAACAGTACGACGTCGAAAAAATCAATATGTTATAAACAAAGACTATAACCACAATTTGACTACCACTATATATTTTCTACTTAACTTTACAACATTGTTTATAATTTTTATTATTAACAAATAACATAGGCCTACGCTTGACGACGATCCCACCTGACATTATTGGAAATGTAGTTTATGAATGTATATCAGTCTAGAAGACGCCTGCCTATTCACTCCTTTTAAAGACTCCTATATCAGATCTGGAAGGAAACACAGACGCCAATAGACTATTTCAAACATTAGACATTAGTTATAATGATAAATGTTACGATTAAAATATCATCGACGCCGTAAAATCACTAAAGATTTAACAATGATGACGTAATATATATGATAAAATGTTCGTATTAAAATATTTTTCTACCGACAACGCCCTAATGTTAAACGGCAAAACTTTCCAGACGCAAATGTCTTTAATAATATTCCGTGCAAAGTAATTAAGGCGATTATGTAGGGCAAGGCGGTCGTATCCGATGAGTTTACCTTGTATAAATTACATTTGGTGTCATTTATAGACACCATATCTGAGTTGACTTAATGTGTTGTAACTTCATGAATGAATTTTGCAAAATCGTTAAATTTTATTTTAGCTTTTAGTAACATGTGACTTTTGTGTCTTTGTATTTTTGTGATTGAGAAATCCTTAAAGATTAAATAGAATATAACAAGTTTCAACCAAATAAGGACGTCATTCACCACAACCTCATATCTAATTAAATTAAGGTTAAATAAAAAAGGGAACATGTATAAAATATGAAAAGCGTATTCTATTATAATTTCCTACTAAATGTTGTAATTTTTTTATTAAACATTAATATTAATCACCCCTATATGTGTACCAATTTTTGAGTAAATAGATTCTGAGAATAAAAATTTCATTGAACCCACTCCTTTCCTTAGGAGCGAAAATTTTTAAAACCTTTTATTAGTAGATAGCTACAGTTCAAATTTCAAGTCTCTAGGACCAGCGGTTTAGTTGATATTTAATCGTTAATATTTAATAGATCTCTTAGTCGGTAAATCAATAAGTATAGATGAATTATTCGATTTAAAATTTAGACTACGTAAAATGCTTTATTCCAATATACCTAAAAGAAGTCAAACACAAACAGTATTCGATGTTTTATTTTCGTTTACTTTTATGTGTTACAAATAAGCTTCTTCGTGATCTACGCGAGGATAAAAACTTTTCTAATCATCAACTGATTGCTAACTTCTGATGAACTTTTTGTTTTTCTGATGAGGCTTTATCTAAGTGAAAGTTCTCGTTAATTGAAATCGTAATACATTGCGACATGTTTTGCAATTAAGACATGATTGCATACGACTGTTCTTTTATACAACGCGGTGATAAAATAAGAAAGGCGTATACATGGCGGTGGGATGACGCGCTCGTCTTATAATGCTGGGTGCCGAGTTTAATTCCGCCACACATAGTCGAGTCTGGAAGGAATTCGGTTTTCATGAGAGCCAAAGTATTTCGGGCGAGCATGCTTACCCATTTAAGGCCTCATTGTAATTTAACATCATAAGAAATTAACGTCAAGTTTTTACCGAAATTAGACATACCATTTCCGATAAAAAAAAACCAGTAAAAAAAACTGAGCGTCTTTAGAATTATTCATTAGGTCTGCTGTTCGAGAATATATAACATTTTTAAAAATTTCTTTTTCCTAACGGAAGTTAATGTACTAACTAAGTTTAAAACCTTAAAATAACCTTAAAAACACTTAAAATCGTTTTATTAATTAATTATAACGAACGTTTTTGTAATAAATATATATACCACAAAATTAATATTCCACCCTTACACAACTATTCGTAGCTTAGATTCTCAGCGGCTACGGATGTGATACATTTACTTTTTAGAATTATGTCTCGTACGGGAAAATCGACCGAAGGGAATATTCACAATACATCATAGACCCGAAAGCCATTTGTCCTGTGCACAAATATTGTTTCAGGATCCACGACTAAGTAGGCAATTACGTATACCGCTGAGCAAAGGTAGGAGGCATAAAAAAACCGAGTTAGGGAAATTTATATCTCTTTGTTCTTGTTAACGCATCCACAGGGAAAAGAGGAAAAAACTCTTCGGGACGTTAATTGTATCCTGTCCTTGTATTTTATTAATTGTATCCTAACATATCTTGTTAATTATTTTTATATTTCTAAGCTAAACATTTGCCGTCAATTTCACATGAAATAATAATTAAAAACACTATAACTATATGTTTTTGTTGGTTCTATATTAATTTAGTATAATAAATAACAACCGAAAATTATAAAAAGAGTTAAAAATTAAAGTTTTACATAACAAAAAGCTTCCAATATATTATTGACATTTACTTTGAAAGAAGCACATATTTTGCAAAATTGGAGAACCTCTAAGCCTTTCCTAATACTGTGTATAGTGTTTGAAAGACGCACGATTATTCTCTTAACATTATTGTTAACTTCACTATTCACTTACAACTTATAAAAATAATACATTATGAATTAAATGTGCCTGTATAATTTATCATTTTAATTATAGGTTGCGTAAACTTTTAAATTTATCCAAGTTTTAATTAAAGATTTCAAGACACAACTTGTCGCCGATAAATCAAAGTAAGTTAAAGCGAGCACAAAATCTGAACTTCGTTCATACACTTTATGAACTTGCTCGTCTTACGTATTGTAGTTTATGAGGTAACAACTTATATTGAATTACGCTACGCAATAATCGTGTAATTATTATTAATATATTCTTGTATTCACCTACAGCTATGTCAAACAGTCTAATAGTCCGGTTGATACTCTTTTACTATGCACATTTACTCTCTATAAGCATTTGTCGCCAAAGATATTTCCGAACCAATATGACTAGAGGACTTTCAAGGGCCTATTCGTTTTTCAAAGGTCGGCAACGAAGCTGCTATTACTCGAGTCTTAACTGTCTATGGGCGACCGTGATCACTTTCAATTACGTGACCCGCCCGCTCATTTGTCTACTTTACCTATATAATATTAAAATATAAATAAGTTTTGTTATTCCATGGTAAATATTTTAAAATGTTGTATTACGAAATAATTACATCTAAGTTCCCTTGTACAAATGAAACATTTTCATACGTTATTATTGTGTAGACCGAGAAACCTTAAACAATATTTACAACATAAGTACAATTACTAGTATAAAAACTGATTAAAAACCTTTTATTTTAACGTTTTATTTTAAGATATATGAACTTTATTTAAATTTAAACGTATTGAAACTCTAATGTAAACATTTTAACGTAAAGAAAATTCTTTGAATTTTAACTTTGTACATACGTTAATATTCAGGTTTAAATTAGATTAAATACATACGCATAAAAAAAGTGTATAACATTTCTCGCTTATACAATTTTCGCTTGCCAGGAGAAACCTTTGAAATGCTTCAAACTAAAATAAAATAAAATTCTATGAAAGCTTAACTAGGAGCTTTCAATAAATTTCGCTTGGTCGCATGTGAATACATATATTCTCATTTATGAAATGATCGCGCTCAGAAATATATGGGACGAATTTTATTTCCATTCAGTAACGAAGCGTATTTTTATGACAAAGAGATAGAATGTTGTATAATTGTTTAGCCGCTTACGTTCCACTCAAAAAAGACGAATACTATTAAAGAAAATGAGAAATAAGAAGATAAGTCGTGAAATAACATCGTATTCGACAAATGTATGTACCAAATAGGCCAAGTGGCTTAGTAATGACAGAATTAAGGAATATAATTTATTTTAAAAGAATAGTATTAAAGGTGTTTAGAACATAATTGCCCGTAATAACTCTCCAACGGAGATCGCTTTTAGATATGTGAAGACGTACATGTTTTTTATTTAAAATTGGATGTGTTAATTAAATGGTATAAATAAAAATCGTTTAAGTCCCTATTACCATTTTTTGAAATATGATAACTTTGTTAGAAATCTTTTCTTTTAACAGCTTTAATAGGCAAACGCTTGATCACAATTTCACATAATATTAATTGATAATGAACCCGTAGATGGTGATAGTAATACGCTAACCCTCACATAAATGACTCGAAGAAACAAGACAGCTGTTTAGATGGCAGTTTGATATTGATGATCGTAGATGGCCAGATCGGTTCTATGAAAACCCACCATACTAATATTCAAATTTCATTACTCATGTACCCGGACAAAAGTAATTAAATTGTAAGGGTTTATAAATTAAAAAGATCGATTGTATAAATTGTTTTTTATATCGGTTATGGGTTAACACTTCGCCTCGACTTCAATAAATGTTAAGTGACAATAAAGCCGTAGATGTTGAAGCGTGTTCGCCCAGAATATTTCTGGCGTTCACATGTACGAATATGACTGCTGAAACACACCAGTTCTGTTATCGCGGCAGATTGACATTGCGGGTGGTAGCTAGGCAGGCGGGTTTGAAAAACCCTACCACTATCCAGACTCCACTACACCTGTGGCCCGGGACCTCCACGGTAAAAGGCAAGCGGCTAAAGCACTGCACCACAAAAACAGTCTAGTTCATTGAAATTATATTTTATTTAAATGATAAGTGAGATATTAGAAGAAATATAACACGAACTGAGACCTATAGAAATTTGTAAAAAAATATTACAACTCTAAGAGAGAGAAAATAATAAAAAGTGTGTTTTTATTTATAATCAGTTCGATTTTTTTGTTTTATAGACCCAATTTATTCTTGCCAACCTATTTCATCGCACATAAAATCTCATCAAAAACATTAATTTCCAGTAGGCTGTTAAATTTTCATCAACTTTTCCTTTTCATTTTCGAGCAACGCGCTTTCTCTTTGTAAATAATTGATTCGTTCATTTAAAATACAACGAATGGACAGAGAGCAATTACTATACAGTTTCGGCACAATGGAACAAAGGTAATTTTCATTTAAATCTCTAACCTTTTGTTTTGATATCGTATATTCTCTTTGAAGCAATGGAAAAATGCAAATATACTAGGATAGAACATTCTGATTGGTTAATATGTATAAAGTAAACTGCTGTGCTTGTTATAATATCAAACTCTTTCAAAGATCTGTTTGTATACGCTTTTACTATATGCTTCCAAACGTGGACAATCTATCTGTAAATAAATTAAAAAGTTTTGTAAAACGCAAATTGTGCAAAGAAGTATACTATGCTGTTGGTCGTTACGTACTAACATTTACAAGTAACTACTTCTTCTTGAAATTTCTATCACATATTTTAAAAACATTGTAAGTACGATCACACAAAAATAACAAATCCCACTAAGTTTCTTGTCAGCTGTTCTCCGTTATCGGCTAATACTTATTTGCATATTTATATGAAAGATTCTTAATAAATAAATATTGTTTTTGAGTTAGACATTACTTGTAGAGTTTTACTATTGAATAATCTCTAAAACCTAATAAAATTATATAAAAAAAATTAAATTAAACATATTTGATCGTCATTTCAAGATTTTTTTGAACTTACTATAATATATCTCATCTTTTTATTGTTCCTATAATTCAAGTGATACTGAAAGTATTAAGACTCGTTATCATTTCATACATATTTGAATACGGAGTATATATCTCAACACTTCCTTACCCTCTCACATTACTCTAGGTATCTGACGTTAATGGTTGTCGACGCAACACTGATGCCGGTAAATGCTCTTAATAGCCTAATTATGCTGATTTAGTTACTGAATAAGATTTGAAGAAATTTTAATAACAATATTATTGTTAAGGAGTAAACATACAAAAGTATATAAAAAGCGACAGCACAAACAAGAACTTTGAATGAGAATTTGTCTGACTATAAAATCCAATGTCCTATAAACTGGAATACGAAAACTTTTATTCTATCACTATGATATCTTGATCATCATACTCATGAACGGGTGATTTTTGTGACTGGTTTTCCTGCTGACTGTATGCTTGGGTAGTTTAGTTGTGTTTCAAAGTTTTCGAGTAAATGTTAATGATGTTAAGTGTTAATGAGACCGTAGACAGTGTAACGTGTTCGCCTATATTACTTCTGGCTGTTACATGTATGACTTCCGGACACAGCAAGGCTGTTATGACGGAAGATTGATATTGAGGGTGGTAGTTGGCCAGGCGTGTTCGAAAAACTACCATCGTCCAGACTCCACAACTCCTTTGACTTAGGAATCGAACCCCGAAAGCAGGTAAACCATTAGCGCCACAGAGACAGTCGAAATATATTTTTGTATTATATATTTCACTTCAAACACTATTCCGCTCGATTCTTCATTTTTAAGTATTAATTCTTTGGATATAGTATTATACAGCGAGCTGCTGGGGAGATCGTCAAGATATTTCTGCTTCATAGCTCGAGCACTTAGGTAGCGGTGAAGGATTGAATAAAAATTTTATTACCCTGAATCGCTTAGAATCAGGGTGCTATATACATTTTTAACTTCAAACAGTGATATTTGATAATTTAATTTAAATGAATGAATTTAAATTATCGATTTATTCCTAATTACTTTTAACAAAAGCATATTTAAGACTGACAATGTGAGTACCACTAACCGTTTTTACATACAATAAACTGGCAACTCGTATAGTCTACAAGGATCCTTTAAATCTCCACTCATAAAGAGACCACTTCATGTACGAGACTAAAGCTAGACCAGAATTTGTTTAACAAATTAGATCGTTTGTTAAACTGCGGGTCGGTTTCGTGGAATTACATTAAAAATAGTAATTTATTACAGTACTCCAAAGGTATTAAGGTCGAGATAGAAATAAAATTCTCACCCGTGATAACCTAAAAAAATTCGCAATAAAACTAACTAATAACTACCGCTACCGAAGTATTTTTTATATCAAGTAATAACATTTCGTTATTTTAGGATAGATTTACTAATTTTATGTAAATAAAATTATTATTATCTTAGCAAAATATTTTAACAAACTGTATCATTAAAGAAAGCGATAAAAAAAGTTCGATTAAAAATTGTAACTTCAATTTCAGGAAGGATATAAATTAATTTTCTTCTATTAATTATAATTCATTTGTTTAATGAGATAGTGCGCGATTTGTGGATTAATTCATGAATAAAGTTTATATTTTATTCAACGAGAACATTAAAAAAAACAACATATTTCTTTCACAAATTAATAAATTATCTTAATATGTTTTCATGTTGTAATATGTTTTCGTTCCAAGTTTTATATACAGCGCAAAATGCAAAATAGACATCCTATAAAAACATGAAATGCGCTCACTTTTGTTATAGTAGGTTACTATTCGTTATGACGTAACATATTTATAAACTTGTCATTACATTTATATAACCATCACATAAATCTCGGGCTACAAGGGAATTAAAGCGTACTTTGATATCTTTATATACTCGTATACGCTATACGAAAAAGACGCTAAACTAGGTAAACTAACAGAGAGAATTATTAAACATTAAACCAAAAATTTACTTTCTACAGTAAACCGTAATTTCTTAAATATTCATTAAGCCACAGATAAGAGACATGCTTAATAGCGAAATAGATGAAAAAGAAACCGGTGTATATAAAACGAACATAGCACACAAATGGAGTCATTAATCTTTAGTATTTTTGCGTGGGAGAGCAAGTAAACATTAGGCTAAGAGCTTTCAGGTCTACTCACATGTATTAACGTATTTGACTTAAGGTAGAACAAAATAAATAAGAAGCACTCGATCTTAAACTAAATGATATCAGTAGTTAAAGTCTACAAACATTTGTACTATAACAAATCTATACTTATAGGAAATAATTATTATAAAATTCATAAAACATTAATTAGTCTGTTAACAAATTGTCGATTTCTTTTCAAAAATAGTCATAGAAATATAACTTTCTATGCTGCTTGTGATTTTTTATCACAATTATAATTTTATATTTTGTTACATAACAAGATTGTATTTGCCATAATTAATATTAAAATATGTATAAGTAATCATTTAATATTATTACTAAAGTAACACTAGTTATAAACTACGAATTAAGTTCGAATGCTAAATAAAGAATCATTTTTCTATTTTCTCCCTTTTCCCTTTAGCGGTATTCCACGTTTAAAATATGGATTTCCTCATTTAGAATACAATGAACAGGCTGAACGCAATTACTGTACTCGTTTCGGCACAATGGAACAAAGGTAATTTTATCTCCTAACCCACCCCGTTTCGCAGCGAAACCGCCGGTAAAGCGGTCTATGTTACAACAACGCGGGAACGAAATGGGCATGTTTAAATGAAAATTTGCAACCGGTTTTAGTCTTCATTGTTGAATTAACTCGTTCCGATCAACCAGTGAGACATGCGTTGAAATCTTAATCACTAATCACGATCTGGATTATATTTGTAGTACAATAAACATATTGTTTTATTTTAATACACATGGAATCTTTTTCCTCCTACTTTTTAACTGCATTCGTGGTGAGGTGATTTAACCGCTTACCTTGTAAAGCGATAGTCACGGATCGATTCTCAGGCCACAGGAGTATTAGAATCTGGATGAATATAGAGTTTTTCAAACCCGCCTGGTTTCAATGCCTATTGGCCGCCATAACAGCATTGCAGTGTTCCGGTAGCTATATATGTGAGAACGAAAAGTGTTTTAAGCAACACGCTTCACAATCTACTACTTGTCTCTTAACATTAGGTGAAATCAAAGTTAAGAGTTAGCCAATAAAAAAGAGTAGTACATTTAGTGAGAGTAAGTATATTCTGTGATGGTAAAGTAAACTAGTCTTAAATAAGTATATTCACTGATCTCTGTATATATAATGAACGCAAATTAAAAAATATTTCATTAATTTATTTTAATTGGTGATCTACCGCACAACCCGAATATATTGTATATGCAGTAGACGTTCGGCGGATATGAATCTTAAAAAAATTAAAAAGTGTAAAGCAATAAGCTATCCTTATTACATGGATAAATACTTGCCTATCTTAATACTAAGCGGCGTAATAGTAGCCAAGCCTAGTGTGTTTTGGCTCGCAGTTTTAACATTGCATTGTATAACGAATAATAAGTTGTCTAGCACATAATGTAAAAAAAAAACGAATTGGACGTTACTTATACGCGTATCTACATTTGTTGAACAATGACGTAAATGCAAATTATATTTAAGCTACAAGCATGCAAGAAAACCATTTAAATATAAATTATGCAAAACATAACACAATGTACTTAAAAACCGGATACAGGTTAAATGCTGAGTTGTCGTCATGAAGTAATGAAATTTACGGAAACCCGCAAGCTTATATAGAAAAGGGAATATAATAGTAAAAATATTTATTTTTACCTGCAGTAGACCTTATTATCAAATGATACAATTTGTTCTAGTGAGAGTGAGGTCGAATACAAAGAAGTGTGCCTGCTCAGAATATATTGGCTTTCACATGTTGAAACGCGAAACGCAGCAATGCAGTTACGGCGTCACATCGACGATATGAGGCTGGTCATTAGCCATCCCTGTTCGGTATCTACCACTATATCAACTCTACCACTTATGTGTATTTGGGATCGAACCAGATACCTTCATGTTACAAGGCAAACGTTTAGTTGCTGCGCCATCAAAACAATAATTTTATTATTGTATTTAATAACCGCATCAAAAACTAAAAAAAGAATTGATAATCTTAGACAATTTATATAACTATAAAAATTATCGATCATGTCACTTTACAAAAAAAGGCTACAAGATCAAAATTCAATTTTGTTCAGCCTTTAAATAATTACAAAGCCCACGTCTTTGGATCGGTGTTTAAAAATATGTATTACTGTCATGGAAATATAATAGCTTAATTCAAAATCAAAATTAAAATTACTACAAATATCATAAGTGCAGTAAACTGATATTTGCATAAATTTCTATGTTATGCGTTCACCGCAGACGTCGCAGGCAGTAACCAGATTGCATACATTTGAATAATTTGCTCGTGAATGGGAACATTTCGAGATATGCAGTCCACTATGGCATCAAGGGGACTTCTGATTGTTCTATTTGTGGTAAAAGTGTGTATATTAGGCTTAAAACACTTATTTACGTAATATTTTTAAATTATTTTGATATTATTGTTTAATCTAAGGATAGAGGAATACCTCTATATAAAAAAGTCATCTTTAAGATTTTGTCAACAATGGCTTGCAACCAATAGCTGTGTTAGTTTTTATTTATTTCCAATGTTTATTACAGCGTCTAATTCAGAGCTTGCGAATACAGTAAACATCTATTAATCTTGAATACTATATATAAAATACTCTGGCAGAATTACATTTCAAATGTTTTTCGTCTCATAATTAACCCCGATGGAGTTTTCCATATACAATAACTCGATAATTCACAATTCAATCTTCATAGCCGCAAACACGTTCATTTATAAACATGATAATAACGAATGTGCTATCGGAACATGTACAAATCTACTCCGTTATTGGATGCAATAACACTTGGCTTCATACCAAATGCGTCGGATGTTGGCCAAACGTTTGATATTTAGCACCTAAAAACATTTTTACTCACTTGTTTGTATATGTTACAAGTACACGCGCATTATTGTATTATTTTTCACATCATACCATGAATTTCTATTAATTTATTTATTTACTTACAAGATTCTATGTACATATTTTATTAAAATACAAATTATAAACTGTTTTGTATAACTACTGGACCGATAATCGAACACTCGACATGAGTCAATTTAAGTATATATATATATATAAATTTCATAGAAAAGGAATCCTTTTGTGTTGTTAACAGGCCATCAGGTGACGCACGAGCTCAATAACATCTCTACCGTTTAACCATTCGTATTCAAACTATTATTCACATTATTTATGATATTAATAACGAAATCGCGCGTCTCACTTTGTTACGACTCACAGCCTGATAGTACTGCAGTATATTATAATGATTTTAATTTCTTCTTTGACTTACGTAGAGACAAAATAATTATAAATTACAATGACAAAATGTCCACGGGATTGAGCTAGTCTAATGCCTTAAAATATAACGAAATAAAAGCATATACTTCCTAATCTAAAATATTTTTTTCTGTTATAATATTACGTAATGCTATGAACGTGCATTCAACGCTCATTCAATTTATTAATACTTTAAGTAATACATCAAAATAATATATAAATAAACTATCACGAGGAATTTTATTTTGCATTTTTGACACATCGTTTTTGGCACAATTGCTAATACAACTTTATGTATCAGTAATAGTGGCAACAAATTTCCTTTAAACTTCACACGAAGCAGTTTACAAAAAATATTTAATTGCAATCTTCACATAGTCAAAGTAAAATCTGCGACATATCAAGCCACTATTATTATGCTGAAAAATAATTGGTAGAAATATATACCAAGTAATACGGCTAAAACATAATTTTATTTTAAATATATTTATTACACGACCATTAGCTTTATCTATTCAAGAAATAGCTTACAGCAGCTCAATTTAAAATAAAATGAAGAAAAACATTTTCTTGTTCAAGTGACGCATGATGTTGTTTTTCAAAACTGAGAATTCGTTTTGTGTTGTAGCTTGTTCAAACGAATCGTCTTTTCAGATTATATATAATGCGCATTACTAATCTACCTATAAGATATGATTTATACGAGGAATCTATTCAAATATTTCGTGCGATATTGGGAATTTTCTGTTTGATCTTTGCGTGTACTATATTTTTTACAATGTGACATTTTCAATGTATGTCACGAAAACAACAAATTGAACTCGTTTTATTCCTCACCTCTCTAAATATTACTATATCGTATTTTACTTTGCATAACAACGATTACATTTTACAAAATTGATTGGACCACGTTTAGCTGCGACCACTGTTAACAATTGTAATCAAACACAATGCATTCGGAACGACCGAGCTTCCTCTATAACCGTGGAAAACTGCACAATGGACGCAATTTGTTATATTCAAACTCCGTCATTGAAAAAAATATTGAAGTGAGAGAATAAAAAAAGTTTTATTGGCGAATTTACTCTATTATACTTAGAAGGTCTGATAAAGTATAGAAACATTTTAAGTATTTTAATACTAACGGTAATATACTAACTAATAATAATAGTGATATAATTTGATTAATAAGTAAGTAATTTACATAAACACCTGAACATTTTAATCATCTTTATTATCAGCTTGATGCAGATCTCCAACATGGTTAAGTCATTAATTAAAATGTATTTACGTACACGGCTAAAAATTATTTAAAAAAAAATTACTATTCATGAAAGTTTTTTTTTATTTTTTAGATAGCAAAGGAAATGAAACACATTATCAATATTTTAAATATCTAAAAGCTAATATTATTTTCAATCTGTATAAAATTAATTACAGCTTACTTACATGTTTTGAATTATTTACTTAACATACTCGTACACCACCATTAACTGATGTTTCTGTTCTGTAATAATTCTAAAATGATGTTTTGATACGATGTATACAAATCATTAGTATCAGAGTATTATAGTATTTAAAGATCAATGCCACTGAAATAGAAATTAAATAAATGTATACTATTTTATAATAATAAATTAATTAGTTTAAAGATTTACACTATGATTTATAAAAAGTTTAATGCGTATAGCATATAATTTTATAACATATATTTATATAATACACAAAAGTCGTAAAGGTAACATTGATTTTTTTAGCAATTTCAATCAAATAAAAATTATTTATGGGTAGAGTAGGCAAACGAGCGAGCGATTCACGTAACTGAAAGTGGTGATCACTTCCCGTCGCCTATAGATAACGCAAAATTCGAAGAGTCTCAGCTATATTGTGGATCTTTGAGAAAGGAGTACTCTTTTCTGGAAGATTCCCAGATCGTATCAATCCGGAAATACCGCTGGAGACAAATTGATTGACAGACTAGTTGAGCGTGATAAATAAGTTGTGAAAGTGGAAAATTGCCAATCATCCAGGTGGTGAAAATGCAATTAGTGCAACGTTTAATATAATTCCAAATATTCTTGGAAAGTCTCTCCTTAAGTAAAAACTAAATTGTAATTACATTCGTGGACACGTATGGAAATGTACGTTGCTTTTCATAAATCTATGCAAATATATCAAACATGCAAGAACTTTGTAAATGTGAAAGCCGAGGTTTTCATGAAAGTTATTAAAGCAAATGTTTCTCAAAGCCCGACCGTAACGCGCAGTAAAATAGTTTTAAACATTAATCCACCTTGCATATCAGACATATTCAAACAAACGCGAACATACAACCTTTAAAGCAAGCCACAATCACCACACGTGGATGCAAATGCACAGTTTCTGTAACAAATAACTTGCAACTGCTCTATATTACAACGGTCATGCGCCATTAAAACCAGTTTTTGCTTCTCCCGGCAACGGAAATGGAACTCGTTTCCTGCTTATGTATTATTTGTGGAAATTTCATTTGTATTAAAATGTAACCTAAATTTTAAGATGGCCCTTCTTTTATCTCAATCATTTTAATATTCGTATTTTTTGTTATCATTATAATCCTTCAAACAATTTTATAATAATATTGATTGAAACCATTTCATTTAAACGGATAATGACATAGGAAATTTTTATAACTGTAAATGGTTGGCTCAAAATATCTTTAGATTTGAAAACAGTATTTAGTATTATAATAAAATTCTAACAGTACTTGTTTAGGGGTTTTTGAATTCAATTAACTACAATAATATTTCTTTACAATGGAATATTTATATTCAATTTACCGCAAATGTAATTATTTTTTAACCAACTTATTTAGTTAAGACGGGATTGATATGTCCATTGTGACAAAAATCCGAAAAAAAAATCCAACTTATCCACACATTTTATTTACAAGACAAGAATTTATAATAAGTACATTAGTCTTATGCTAAAATAGTTTATAATAAATAAGAATCACAGTATTAGAATTCCCAAAAACATCAAATTGTTTTAAGAAGCAATGTAACCGACTGCGGCATAACTGAGCTTAGTTCTAGGCAAAGACACCCTTGCGAATGTCCAGAGAATAATAGAGGACAAGTAAGAGAATAAATTAAAAAAAAAACATGTAAGGTACACAATAGGCTGTCCTCGAGGGCTCTTGTTACTGAGGGGTAAAGGAGACAAAGAAAGTGGCACAAGCGTCACTAACAGACGCATTCATAAACACTTTATGCTCTCGTCAGCGTCTCGCTTGTAACATATTGTAAAAATGTGAAAAAATAAAGAGATTCTATAATAAAAATGACCGAAGTTAAGAACACCTTACGTAATCATGTACTATTAAAAAAAAAGATAATTCTTATTCTGATATTGATATTCATACTGGTTCTAATTCTGCTTCCAAAACTCTACTTTTTAACGTAACGGTAAGCAACACAGTTCCAGATTCAGTAACAATTGTGACTTTAACTTTATATTTGTCGCGTATCCTAAAAATAAATAGAGACGTAAAACATGTAATGTAATCTTCTTGTTCCAAGATCGTTCAGGAATCATACCGCAAAAAAATCCTTATTAGAAATATAAAGTAACTTTTAAAAAACTACAAAGGTTACTTTTAATATAAAGTAACCTTTGTAGCTAATTAAATAATTGAGCTAATAGATGATTTTCGGTAATGTCTCGAGGTATCGATATTATGGACATTTATGGACAATGCTTACTATTTACCGCCATTGATTATCCCTTTTGTTACGTCGTTGTAAGGAAAAATGTACAAAAAAAAATTAATCACATACATTAAAAAATTTCAAACGAGCAAATTATTTTCAACCGTGCATACTATTTAGTAAATCTGATCCGAACAAAACCGGGCTAATAAAAGCCAGTAGCTAAGTAAAGCGACAATAGCGCAACTAGGCGAGCACCAGCACATCCGGGAACGCGGCCAGGTCAAGGTCACGGCCCGCGGATCGATGCAGCTACGACGCCGGTGCTACGCCCCGCTATGCCACCGCACCCCCCTTCCCTACGGTGTTACGGTGCTACGGATCTCAAACGCTACGCCCGATTCAGATAGGTATATTTAGCTTCCCGTTATATTCCTTTGCCCAGGAACTTGAGAAAAATTTACTTTTTATTAATAGTTATAATAAAAATAGCATAATTCCAAAGGGTTTTACGAGTTTTGGGTTATATTTTCAATGTATAGATAATATTTTGTCAAGGTCTAGAAGATTATGTACAAATTAGATATAAATTATTGTTTTTAAAAACCTTATAAATGTATTAATAAATTGTTTCAGAATAAATAACAAATACGCAAATATGTCATTTAAAGTGCAGTCCAATTTTCTACTTTTGTCTACCCGAATTGCAGTGAAATAATGATAATTAAACATCAGGAAAAAAAAATAGTTCATCTCTCATAGATTCATGATTTTAATACTAAAAGTTTTTATTATTTATAAGATAAGATAAACTGAATTATTATTGACAGTACGAGCAAGAAAAACTTCAAAAAAATAACAAGGAAAAACATTTCTTTTTCTTTTTAGAAATAATTGGTTATTAAATAAGTAATGATATATAGTATTCACATTTTGTATTTTGTAATACAGTGGTGTCTATTGATATTTATTGTTATACAATTAACATTAAATAGCAAACTAACGCATGTTAAGTACTGAACTTCAGACCAATAGTGTTACCTATGAATAGTGTCAACAACAACTATTCTTGTATTCAAGAAACGGTTAAATATTAAACAAAATATTCCCAATCACAATATACATATTGTTGAGTGTGGATTACCGTCTTGCTGAGATAGTTTAGAGCGACTATTTTCGCTGTAATACAATAATGTGGAATAGCATCGTTCCAGTTCGAAGAATGCTATAGCAATTGAACAAGAATTACTAGAAATCTTATAGTACCTCTGCTGCAAAACTGTCACATATACTAAAAGGCAATTTTTCCAGAGAAGAATTTAAAACTTTGATATTGTAAGAAAAAGAAATGTGATACTTCCAGATTTACACAAGACGAACAAGTTATACCATAACGTTAACTTTTGGCTTCTCATTAAAAAAGTAATTCCACGTTAATATTGTAAAAAATATACAATTTATTACATTATTTAGCTGATTTTTTAATTGGCTTAAGTGACTGTGCCGTAGGGGGGGTGACTTGTGTAAATAAAGATATATTATTTTTAACTATATATTAAGACTACGGATGCGTGGCGGTACTGAGCAAACCTAACATTTCCTCGTTATTAACAGTTCAGTTGATTATTTAATGAAGTTTGCTTTAAAGATTTCACCAAATTCAAGTTGTTATATTCAGACATTAATTATCAGCAGATGTCCTCGCGCGTCGATTGGTGAAAAAAAACTTAGGCGAAGAAATGATCTTTATTTTTAAAAATATTGACCAAGTGTTACCATATATCCTATACCTAAAAACTAAAAATTACTTTCGTGATGAGTATTGATTTTATGTCGGTAAAGAAGCAAAAATAAATCTAGTCTGTATTGACTACTAGTATTAAAACAGCCTGTAGTGCTGCTTACATTTGATTTGTAACGAATATTACTATGGAGTATTTTTTATTTAATTTAGTACAAAATATTTTTTATCAGTTACAAATTTTTTTTTTCTCCCACAACATTACTTCCAATAATAAGCTATCACACTAAAATAAAAAAGAATAAAAAAACTTGCGAATCGATAACGAATTCTTCCTTTCCGTTAATACCAACGTATTACATAAGGATCAAAACTTTTCCACTTCAACATTCCTCAATTTTATTCTAATGTCAGAAATAAGTGAAACGAATCCCCTCTGGAATTCTTAAATGTATATTCCTCAGCCGAAATTGAAAGTTATAGAGCAGGCACACAAATGTTTTGTTTTAGCGAGAGGAAGAGAGTAACGCAAAACAAACTTTTTTAATTTGACAGAATTTACGACGTTAGCTACGATTGCATAATTTAAGTTTCTCTACTCTGACAATTGTACTAAAGACTAAAGTTTAAATTAGGTGTTAACTGAAGAAAATTTTACTTTCACGAAAATCGTCACAAAAAGGTAAAAAAAGTGGTCTTAATGCAATATAATATATAATTAAGTATACTACTTGTAAAACCGATGCGATATTGACATGTAATTTAAAAATAAATGTATTTTATGTACATTTATCCTTTCTAATATGAGTATAAAAGTTTTTCTATACAGTTTCTATACATTAATAATATTAAATAATTTGTACCATGAACAAAGAATCTTGTAGTTGTTTTAAATACTAATTTAAATAATGATAGAGAAACTTAAAAAAATTATTGAGTGTAAAATAAAACTCAATAAAAAAAGTTGTTAAAACTTGATTTTGTAAAATTTTATTTAATTAGCTACTTGTATAAATAATAAGACAAATTTAATCTTGGTATTAACAAATACAAGATTTAAAGTTGTTTATACGACGGTCGAGCGTTTAATCAGAACGTAAGCTCAGATTAGCGTTTGTTGGGTTTTACCGGGACATCCACGTCAATAAAATGTTTCTATATTATTTGTTAAAGGAATATCACACATTTTTTAAATGTATACCATTCTTACTTATATTAATTTTAATTCACTATTCCGTAATCAAGGTGAATCCATGTTACTCTAGTTTTTCGCCGTACGAGCTATTGTTGATATAGCTCGCTTTTTTAATAAAATATTTTTTTAGGTACAGTGTTACTAGAATAGAAGGTATACGATTTCAAATCCAATTTGTCTATAATATCGTTGAAATAATTTATCATTCTATTAACCCTAATCGGAATGGAATTTTCAATAGCAAATCATTTTACAGAATGAAAGACGAAACGGTATTTCGCATGACAAAATGTTAATTCTACTTTTAATTTTGCTTTTTGTACCTTTTATTTCCATAGGCGAAAACTTATTTACGCAATTTTATCTTCTTATAGGATAAGAAAAGCTGTTCTAAACATATCGCATGTCTGAAGTAACGTCGTAACCTTGAAAGTCTTTATTGCTACCGCGATCGTCCACCCCTGAGCTTGGTACGGTCATGGTCGCGTTACGACCTCGCATACAGCGCATCGAACAGGAGCGACGACGTCCACCCACCTTCGCGACTCGAGCCGGAATGGCCTCTCTGGCGCTCGAGGCATTTGCGCTATGTGAAGTGAGAAGGGAGACATGTTTACCCACCAAACGTCCCCCCCAACCGTGCCAGCTGAGCGGAGGCACGCTATATTTAGGTTGCGCTGTAAATACTCGCTCCAAGTACGGAAAACGCCTCCCTCCCATCTTGGGGTGAGGGAAATCAGGGTGATGTGGGTACGTAGCTCCCGCGCTACCTAAGCGGGGTAAAAGTTGAAAGTTCACCAACGCCCCGCACACGAGTTCGCGCTGTTAGGAAACGTTTTCTTTATTTAAATTCTATTGCAACTTGTTCGCCATTGTAGTCTCTGCTGAATTCGTAATGGCTAGTCTAATTTTTCAAAGTAGCAAGATACTGTCTACGTTTCTATTTGCAAGTACTACGTTTACCCAATTGTAATTTTATAATCTTTACAGTTTTAATGATGCGATCGAAAATATTTTGCATCTACAAATGAAGCGAAACATCAAAGCGATAAAACGAAATGCCAATTCTCGTTACCGAGGCGTTCGTTAGAATTGCGAAACGCGAGAGTTTTGCGAAATTAAAATTGATCGTGTGCCCTTGATGGCTCGCTGGCGTGACGAGGTATAATCGGAATAACACAGCTTGTATCGTGTCTTACGATTAATGTTTACAAACTCTTTTATATGAAAACTTTGGCTAACTAAATTTTAAATTCCATTTTGTAACGTTTACCCACATTATTTTGCGTGATTTAGAATCATCGATAACATCATCTTTATTTAGTGTTCATAATTCGAATCAAAAGATTCCTTTTTAATCCTTTTTTATACTAATTTTTTAATTTTATTTTCTGATAACATTCAGGACTATGAACGACCATTTTGGTAACGTTAGATCTTATGAGGTTCGCCTATTGCTGTTTATACAACACATAAGTGTAATATTTGGAAGCAAAGCTTAGTTAAAGAGTTTGGGAGGAGAACATAAATTGGTATTAACGGTAACTATTTAATTTTATCCACAGACAAAAGAGTATTAAATAAGGATTTCCTGTATTTCTCCGTGCGTGTGCCTGTCTGAACTCTCAAACGACTGAAATATATTTTCA
The DNA here is from genome assembly GCA_018245475.1 of Pharmacophagus antenor. Classification (NCBI taxonomy): domain Eukaryota; kingdom Metazoa; phylum Arthropoda; class Insecta; order Lepidoptera; family Papilionidae; genus Pharmacophagus; species Pharmacophagus antenor. Next base: position 39,839 of record DWQX01000067.1, read on the forward strand.
TATCAAAACTGTTTACTTTTTATCACTTCATCTTTAGCTACTGATAGGAGTGTAATTAAACTGTGATTTTATTATTATTTTAATTTTTCTGCCTATTAAACTGTGCACATTTTGCTTTTTTTTCGGCTTTATTTATTTGAAAGAAAGAAAGTAATATTATTTCATTGTCATAACTTCAAGACATGTCGAACTTATCGAAAGTAATATTAACTTACATACATAATAACATTTATATAATAACAATTACATACGAAAACATAATAATAACAAAATTTTATATGAAAAAGCAATAAAATAAAGTAATGCAATTTTAAATTTTATGACATCCGTACTTAAAGACAGTGATCAAATGACTAAATCTTTAAGCCACAGTTCGCTAGATCGGACAAAATACCCTCTCCCTGTATAATTTGATAATAACATTAGTTATTAATAAAGAAATCGTGAAACCGCTTTTAAAGTTTCAACATTACCTTCCAAAATTATTTGACTGCAAAGGTCTCTAGTCAAAATGATTTAAATTCATTCACGCGACCACAACACAAACTTGTTTTACTTAACATCGGTGAGGAGTTAAGTAAATGTAAAACAACTTTGCGAAACCTTAGGAGGTAGCTCTCAACAACCCCGAGGTAACAGACCGAGGTAACTCTCGAAAAACATTATCGTTTGTTTTGTGTAATTGTATTTTCAAAGCAAACACAAAACCCGTCGAGCGAATATTATTAAAGGATTTACATTTCCATCAGTTTCATATTTTCAACTGCGTATTATATAGTTTAAATAAACTCTTTTTTTGTAATCGGCAATGTGTTAACACTTCACGCCAATTTCACATGATGTTAACTGACAATGAAGGCGTAGATCTTGATAATCCTCGCCCAGAGTACTCTGGCTCTCACATATATCACTGCCAAAACGTTACAGGCAATAGCCAGGTAAAATTTATACCCCTCCCGCCATCAAACCTCCCCTGTTTATATGGAATCTAATCATAAAATTCCGATTTCCAAGACAAGCGGTTCGCCACTGCGCCAAGGTAGCTATTAATATTCATTATCAAACAACCTTCAGAACTGTAGCTAATAACATAAGCAAAAGAGATACTTGATAAAATTACCAGCACAAAGAGTAATACAAAGTAACAACGAATAATGTTCAAAAGGAACGCTTCATAAATAATTTGAGCAGTTAACCGCCGAGTGAAATATTTTAATCTCGACAATCTCTTTGACTCACCCATTCGTTCTTGGTCATATTTTATTCAGTTCGCCTTTGTTTTCAAATTTGTAATAAAATTGCTCTCGTTTGAATCAACTCACCGTCAACATTACATAAATATTTAATTCCAGCAACCTGTTAGAACTCTGTTTAGATACAATTTTGACGCAGTTACGCTCTGCTACTACATGGAATATTAAACGTAGCAAGCAACGTTGGAGAACAATACCAAAATTTCTTTAGTATTATTACGATAAATTACATTTCATCCAGGTTATATAGAGTGATCTTCAATAATATATTTTAAAATGTATAATGGAAGAATTTAAAATAAATTACGATATTTATTTGAGGAGAAAGATTTTATCATTTAAATGACGCTAAATCATGTAATATTTTGCTCTACACTGTTCAATTAACTTACATAACGACAGAATAGGCGTCCATTAATTAATATATACCGGCAAGATAACGTCTGTAAGTTCCAGTCAGTACAAATACAAATACAGATATTTATTATGACATTTTGATTAATTGAAATGGTAAAAGTAATTTATTATGATTAATGGTCACATCTAAACGTGAACAATGATAATACAAACCTAGACATAAGACATGTTTTCAATAAACAAAAGCAGTAAAAACCAGAAAAAATGCCAAAAAAATATTAATACAACACTCCTCTTACTAGACCTCTAATTCTTGTACACCTCAAGTTAATTAATTAAATGCTCGCTTCCATTACTCCACAACGTTAAGCCGTGTTCCATTAGGTATGACCGCTATTTATAATAACAGAATTACGCGTACGAAATTATATAGAGCCTGTTATTGAACATGGACATACCCATTAAGCCGAAACAAAAAAATCTTTTTTTTTTAATTTCGTACAACGACAAGACGAGTAGGAATTTATTTATTTAATATTTTCATTGAACATAGATTACTATCTTGTTTAATTTTCGAATTATTTTAAATGACAGTAAAACTGTAAACAGTGAAACCAGCACGACCAGATTACACTGACTTGTATAATATAGATCGCTGATAGCTAGCCAAGCGGATTCGAAAAAACCGAACACGTGGCTCCGAAACCGAAACATGGTCTGCCATATCTCCATAGGTCTTCAAAAATTAAAACCGCAAAATATTTCAATTATGGTGTGTCTTAGTATGATAACGTTCCTAAAAATTTAAGCTGTGGGTAACACTATGTGAGTGTTTGACGTCATTATACTGAAATAACTTGAGCCATATTCAAAGCCACACATAATGTGTTCGAGCCTTCACCGCTTAAGGAACACTTAATAAATAATTCGAAAAGCAAAGCGGTAAGAGAAATAAGAGAACGTTTTATACTGTTGGCAGCTGTATTAAGGTATGTATTATTCAGGACGCATTAAAATGTTCCCAGCGAAGTTTTCCATTTGAATTAACGCGTCAAGAATTAAAAAAAATATCGAAATCGTTGTTGATACGTGTGTTTTTGTTCTAAGTCTTAGATTTCAACTAGTCAAGCGACGGCTACGACTTTCCAGTTCGCAGTTTTCCTAATCTCAGAAAATACTTAAATGTATTTGCCGCCAGACTGCCGGAACACTGCAGTGCTGTTATGGCGGCATATTGAATTTGAGGGTCAGAGCGAGCCAGAGACCTCCACGTTACAAAGCAAGCGGTAAATCACTGCGCCACGGAGACGAGAAAAACTTTCGAAAAGTTATTTCAAAAAGTGCATAAAAATTTTATTTATACGAAAACTATGAAGGGTGAGATTTCTGATCGTTGAATTCATTAAAACAAAACATTATTTATTGTTTTTATTCTTATGGCACAACATCGAACTATAAAAAGGATACAAAGAAAATATACTCCCGTAGAAAAATATATCTAGTAATTGATTTTCATTGCAAAATTATTGAATAAATAGGTAAATCGTTACAATGTTTACGACAATAATTTATTTAAAATTATTGTATGAATTTTCTTATACAAATTGTTTGTTTTTGCATTTGATATTGACGTCAAAGATACAAGAATTTTAAATAAATTTAGTCAACAATATAATGAACGGCAATTATTAAAACTGCTTTGTACAAAATTTTAATCTAAAGACAATTGCGCGAAAATATTATGTAATACTAAAACAAATTGTGTCACTGTGTTGATGTTTAAAATAACTTATATGTGTATAAGCCGTTAACTGTCGACTGAAATAAGAAAACATAAAAACACCGTTGATGAAATCTAGATAAAATCCAGACGTGTGGTTATACATTTTAATTAGAAAAATTCTTAATTAATATTTCTGCTTCTGAAAGTGAATTAAATTTCACACGACATAAATTTGTGTATATTAAAAAACTGTTTCAGAACGTAACATATATTTTTTTCCTTCAATAAATATATTTCCTGCGAACGTTCAATAATTAATTACCATAAAACAATGGCTTTGTAAAATATACGTTTTAACAATGTTATCTATTACGACTATAGATGAAAAATATAGCTTTAAGTACACAAATTTTTAAAAAAAATATATAAAAACATAAAAATATATCACATTTAATGTTTTCAGGTGGTCAGAAATATCGATTTGTTGAAATATTTTACTTATTAGACAAGCCTCTATGTGGGTTTCAAATTATGTAAGTTATTATAAATTAAAAAAAAAATGTCATGATGAAAATTTAATATGACAGTGTTGATGATTAAAGTAATAACAACATAATATAAATAATGTAGCCGACAAGCTAAGTTTCTACGAAATAAATAACGAAACAGTTCCTAATTTTAATCGAACATTAAATAATGGACTGTTCAGCGGTAGTTGTGGAGTTAAATTCTTGAAAGTCGGCTTGCATGTTGCCGGGTGTCCAAATCGATGAGTCGTAGTCGATGTCCTTCTTCTCTTTCTCGTGTTTCGGATCGTGGAAACTTACTATATAGAGTACTGAAGCCGTACCACCGAAAGCGATGCGCTCCTGGTGACTGGTGACCGCAAGTATTGTGCCCGCGGTGGGATACGAACAACTTATGTAACGATTGTGCAGATTGATCACCTCCAAACAATTGGTCCCGCTGCCGCCTACGAGAGCGTACTTACCTTTGCGGTTATACTGAAAGCAAGAGCGAAATAATAAATTTTGGTGTACACAATCAAATTACAGATTGATAAAATTATATAGAAGTAACTCTTTCAGTCGTCAAGCAATAGGGTAGTTTTAAAAAATAGATATGATAGCGCATATTGTTAAATTTTGCAATGTTACTTATTTTTATGCTCGCCTTCTCGGCGCAATAATTACCACTTACCTTGTTACACTAAGGTCGCTAGTTCGATTTCAGAGCCACATTAGTAGTGGATTCTGGATGGTGGTAGTAGTGGTTTCTGATGTTTCCAAACCCGTCTAACTAGCTGCCAACTAAACACCACAACAGCTTGTTCTGTTCCAGCAATCACGTATATGACCGCAAAGATATGTATTTCACTTATTAATTAGTTCTCACGTTATTTAAAAATAAAATCAATGTTATGTCTATATTAATTACATATAATTGGTAGGCGAATAGTCGAAACATTAAGAGACCCTATGGAATTCAACTTCGCAAGCCTGTTGTTATTACAAAAATGATATACGAATCACATTCTTACATCGGTTGACCTCCAATAGCGACAAGCGTAAATATATTCCCCATCAACGTCGGGCCTTCTGTTTTGTACCCGAATAACATTAATTTTCTTTTTCTCAGCAATGTCCCAAACACTCAGAGCGTCCGTGGGCTGCCAACTGCCAACCACGCATTGGTTTCTCTAATGCATGTAAAAGAAAATATTATTGTAATCTTTTGGATCATGTAAACTTTTAAAACTTTAATGCTTATTAGGAATTGTGTAGAAACCTATTAAAACTTACACAAAGATTTAATTTAAATCTCGAGTGTTAGCGAATTATGAGATATTTGGTGAAAAACAATTTAAAGGATATTTCTAGTTTATTGTTATTTTTATGCTCTCTATAAAAATTGAATCGCTGAGATCATCATCAATTAATTAATCTCATCACCATCATTAGCCTGCCGCTGTTCACTAGATCGGGATAAGAGACTTTCTTTGCGGGAGACCTAATTAATATGTTATTTAAAAATTATGCATTTGAAAGTGAACTTCAAATTTAGTCGAGAATACAAAATTTACGCAAATTGAATTTTTATAACAGTATTTTATAAATATGTACGATGAACGTTGCAACCAAATTAAAAATATTGCTTTAGGTAATCTATTAAAAACTAAAACAACTTATTTCTATTTAAGATATCTTAAGTATTTTTTAAATAACGCTTACTTAATGAGATGAAATATTTCATGTAATACATAGAATGCAACCTTACATTTAAATCAATACTATCTGCGCAAACATCAACACCTTCGAATGTTGTAACGCAGCCGATTTTGCATCGAGTATCCCATATCTGAAAAATATAACGTTTCCAACGCTAATAGCCCAACAGTACGGTCTGCAAACTAACACTCAACGATTAAATTTAAACGGTAATCTAATTATTTATCTGTGCATATAAAAGTGGTTTGCATAAGTTAATCGACATTGCCAAATTTCGAAATCGGACGATTCGTTCACTATAAAAATTGGCACATATACCATGTATTTTTCAGGAAGATTTTTATCTTTAAATATATAGACATTAATTAAACATACACACGACAATCTTTTAAGCGACTTTATTAGATGCAAAACATCTACTGATGAAAGCTTAGATTAAATAGGCAAAGAATGTAATGAAGATGCTATCGCTAACACTTTTTGCAATAATATACATTTACTTATAAAAAGAAATATTGGAAGATGGCTGTTACCCTCAAAGTTTTATCCCAGGCGGCGCTTGCAAACATAAAAATATTCTGATCATGACAACGCATCGCGCAAACCTGACCGAAGTGCAAACGTTGTAGTTTCTTCGGGATAAACTGTAAACGTAGCTTCTGCACTTTGTATGTAATGTCCAGCTGTATCAAAAGTAGGTTTTTTTAAGAACCACAAATAGATTAAATATAATTATTAGCTTTTAATGATGCCACGAGTAGATTGCATACTTCTTCTGGTGAACTCAAACAGAAAAGTTTTAATTCATTCGAATAAAATAACAATTTCTTCACAAGGTGTTAAGCGGTGATGACGAGGCGTCTTCGCCTACAATAATCTAGCTCTTATATCACTGAATGCCAGAACGTAACAAGGCTTACTTTGAAAGTGGTATCTAGACAGGCGAGAGAATTCTTTGTACACATTGTCTTAAAAATTCAAAACAAGGCGGTGCAATATTACCCACCGAGACTTATTTAAAAGAGTGTAACAAAGCCTTTAGGACTTTCTTTGTAAAGGACAAAAGTATAGATGATTTAATTGATGTACACGTACCCACCCTTCATTTTTTTATTTTATTTTATGTCAATATTTTTATAAAACATACAAATGAGGATGATATATTGATTAATGGGGCTTGGTCCTTAAAATATTATTAAATTAAATTGTATAGTTGTTAGTAAATCCATTGTTTAATTTCTTTCTACCATAGGTGTTTAAAGAACATCAAATTTTATAATATATAACGTTTAACCGACAACTTATACGAAACTACCGAGGGATAAGGACGTGTAATATCTTCTTATCAGACATTACGTAATCCCTGACCAGCGACCCACTTAATAAAGGTAAAAGGATCCTCAAAGATATATAAAGCCGATATTATACTGGCTATAAAGTAAGATTAAATCTGTTTTATGACATTAAGGTTCATATTAAGCCCTAATATCTCTTTAGGCTTTGTGATCCTAACGTTTACGTTTAAAAATATAAAATTGAGAATGAAGCGAATAACCCTCTTGAAATATTTACATATATTATTTATTTTATAATAGTGTAAAGGAAAATGTAATGAAACCACAAGAATTATTGTATACGAGCGTTTCACGGGCCATAAAAGTCATATGAAAAAAATAAGATATGTTTAAGGTTTAACTTTTAAAAGGACAAACAGGCAAAAGTTTCTTTTTCTTTAACCTGTCGCCTATTTGTCACATATCCAAACTCATATACTGATCACTCAATCGGATTTCGTTCATAATTTTATAGATTGAAATTTTTTTTCCACAATTTCATTTTTTTTATTATAAACCTGTTTTAATTCTTGTATCAAGCCATTAGCACTATGTTTACATTAATACGTGTTAAGTAAATAAATGTTAATTAGATATTTTACATATTTCTATATTCTTATTATGTAGATGACATTGTATAGCGAGTACAATCGATTACCTTTTATAATATAATTTTTCATCGAAAAAAGTGAACAAGTTTCACATCTAATATTAATTTGTGTTCACGAACCATAGACCGAAAATTTGCTTGAGGCTAAAGACTGTTTATCGAAATACTCGAATTTTTGCTAAGGCTGTTTTCTTTTTATTAAATATATTCAGAATAAACATTTTTTTTAGTTTTCTTTTTCCTTAACAAAGGGCAGGCTAAGAATACCAATGTAAGTATTAATAGTAGCCAGTGATCTATAACGATAATTATTTCTGACTTTCTATTATTAATATATGAGGAAAGCAACGAACACATTGCAACGGTCTTAATAACCGACGATAAAGAAGTTCTCAACACATGTGTATAAATAATGTATATACTTGTTTTCTTGTGTTTATTTTCTTTGTATTGTGTATAACCGCGTGAAAACTTTTAATTCAATTTCAGTGATAATTTTTAATGTTGATAGCAATATACCAAAAAGTTGCACTTATAAAAAAGTCAATCACTCAAAAATATGCAGACCCATGCATGAGTCATGTACATTTTTATTGTTACTTTAGACCACGTTAGTTGTAACACCAATAAAGAATGAGAAGCAATTGTCTTAATAACCTCTTGGGTCTCCAAGTCGTAAATTTTTATGCTGGAATCCCCGTAGCCGACAATCATTTTCGCCTGATCAGCTGTGATGCCTAGCGAAAGTGCCGGCGTTCTTTCTGGAATGTAAAGTTTTTTTTTAAGAATAATCTTTTTTTTACTAACTACACATCGAATAGGACTTTCACACGGCTAAATGACATGACATTAAGTGAAAATGTGGCCCCTGATGAATGTGTGTAAAATTTCACCATTAAAACTTGTCAATTGTTTACACGTTAAAAAAAATAATGAACTAATATTTTTTAATCATACGCGTTATAAAAGGCGTGGATGAGGAGGATATCCCCGGAGCTCCGTAGAACTGCGTATTCAAACATTCCAAGGTTGGATCTGCCTTTATACAATATTCCGGTGGATCCTCTGTTGGCACATTAATCTGTTGAACAATGAGTTTTTTTATGAAGCGAATCAATTTTTCACGTTCATTTTATATATATTATTTGTTACTATAAAAATAGTTAACAAATTTTATCACAGCATTAACTTGTTCAGTTGATGAGAATCTCATTGTTTACTTTATTATTTATTTAGTTATGGAAAGAATTCTAAATTATATTAGTATAAAGAAAGAAATTATTATATTAATTTTTTTTTCCAATAGCCCTGCCATTAGTAAGTATAGAAATTAAAAATTAATGAGGTGCTCACAAAATACCTACTTCAGCATGGGATTCTGTACGGGTTTTAAGTAAATAAATTTTAACTTTATTCATATATCAAAATGAATAAGTGACACCAGCAAAAAACTCCTCACTTATTCATTCGTGTACATATAATATGAATGAACAGCCATATGCTGTCATTGATGTGTCTCCATTATTTACCAAATCTAATTTACATAGAATCTAATATTCTATACCAAATAGTTCAAGCATATTTCTCCACATTTATAAGTATTCATTCTTATAAATGTGGCGAAATATGCTTTTTTGGCCTATTCAACGTTAAAAAATTTTAACCCTACACGTAAGAAAATCAAAAACATACATTTTGCGCTTGTTACTTCCTATTGAAAATTTTTTTGATTTTCAATATTAAACGGGGAATATCTCAAACAACGTCATGTAAAAATAGAAAAAAAAGCTTAACACTAAATAGGAGCAAATAGAAACGATCACACCCTCATTTCATAGTTTCTGTCCACAGGTGTGTTTATTAATTTTTAATTAAACATTAATTCATTTTTTTTCTGAAAACAATTATTAATAAAACATTTTCAGGAAAACTAATAATTATCTCGATAGATCAATGTATATTATTATTGTCCCTTCCATCACTCACGCATACATTTCTGAACAATAATTTGTTGTATTAAAATAATAAAACAATGTTTTGTAGTTTATATCTCCATGATATATTTTTATAATTACATTGAACAGTCCTTCGTGAGCTTAACGACTTAACTTTATTGTGTAATTTTCATTCAGGCTGCTGTATAACCAGTAATTATAAGGCGACATTAGGACGGTAACATAATATTTTTGCCTGGCCTCAACTGTGTCGAAATTTAATTCGGAGCACGAAATGGCACACGCGTAAGTTGTAGCCATTTGTTATTTAGCATAAAGGGTTTGCTGTAATACGTGTGGAGAATGTGACTCATCAAAATACGTTTTCACTTTTCTTATCTATACACTATTCTTTTGACACATTTAACACATTATTGTTTTTTTCGGTTATCGGCTAACATTTGGCTTCGATTTCATCTAATATTAAATGACAATGAGCTAATAGATGATCAAGCGTGTTCGGCCATAATATCGATTATGGCAACATATTGACATTAGGGATAGTAGCTAGCCAGGCGGGTTGGAAAAACCCAAACACTATCCAGACTCTACAATACCTGTGACCGGAGTACAAAAAAAAGGTAAATTCTCGACTTCAAAGAATATATATCAAAAAAAGAGAGGAATAATGTCCTCTTTTGTTGTCCAAGTGTACATATATGAAAATTACATTAGTCTGACCAATTCATTTTTTTTACTAAAAGAAATTTGTTTATTATTTTAAATTCTGTTAAAACGTATCAATTTTATCTTTATTGTAGTTGAAAATATCAAAGAAATATCAAAGAGTATTTTAAAGATTTTCGCCTATTTATTACATAAAGGTTATTGATATTGCAAAAAGTAAACATTCATAATTGTGGTCAAGGGCGATTCACTTTTAAGTGAACTTAATTATTACAAAACTAAAATTCATCTTTTTTTCTCTACTGATACATATTCTTTAAATAAATAAATTAAGTTGTTGAATTAAAAATTACGAGAGTTTTCTTTATTCTACTATTTAAAAGTATATAAAAAATATTTATTATTTTTATTTACATATAAACTCTAAACTAGACTTCCCTTTCTAATATTACAATTTAGGCTTTAATATATGACCGCCGGAATACTGTAATGTAATATTATAAAACAGTCGGATTTACAAAAAACAAAAAATCTAAAAAACCAAAAAAAAAAAAACACATTTACCGTTCAAACTTGTGTAGCCTCGGGATCAAGGATTAATACCACGGTCCACTCACACATGTGAGTTATACCGAGAACGGCCACTTGTGTCCGCACCACACATTTGTAAACATTGCCGACTTTTATCCAGTAAAACACATTCTGTGTGACAACATGTATTTAATGGATGCTGTTATATTTCATGACTACGTTTTTGATAGCCAACGTGCGGCCCCGATAAAGTTTTAATATCGGCAATTATTTAGACCAGAATAAAATATTTAAAGGTAAGCAGTTAGCCCCTTATACTAGAGTCGATTAATAGTAAGTCACAAATAAATGATAGCTAATTGTGGGAATTCATAACAAAACTCACATTAGGTATTTCTATGCGGTATATCGCACCATCCATACAAGCAGCATAACATATTCTCTCTTCCATCTTACTATATTCCAAAGCGTAAACTGGTTTCGGTGGATACTGGATGTTTCTTAAAGTACAAATCATAGTTCCTGTACTGCCATGTCGCATCTAATGAAGTATAATAAAATTAAATTTATGTAATGAAAAAATGTATATAATAAAGCAATATTCATATACACTCTTCCTTTTTATTGTGTAATCTTTTAAGCATGTCCATTTCCATATTCGAACTATTTAATTTTTTTTCTCTTTACTTACACCCTCTTGTGTTATTTCTAGAAGTTTTTATATAGTTTATATAGGATATTTAATCTTTTTCCAATGTTCATATAATATGTTATAGTAATTATATAAATATATATAAAAGAGTTCTTGTATTTAAACAATTATGTGATGTGATTATCATATTATGAAATGATCATTTAAGGATATGTAATAATCGAACCTGAATTAACCCAGAGGAATGTCCAACAATAATATGGTTCCCATTCGGCGAAAAAGCTAAAGCCGTTATAGCACCATATTCAGAAAGAAACCATCTATTGTACAAAATTTTATTTTGAGTGTTTTTCAAGAATTTTTCATAATTTTCTTTCACCCAACCATGTGGATTTATTTCGTTACTAACACCTTTATAAAACAACGGATACCATATTCGTGGTTTTCTTTCATTATCGTAATAAGTTAAAATATTATCTACATAATTCTCAAGAATTTGTTTATGATCGTTCATTGTTAACAACAACCTACTAGATTTTTGCAAGTAATATTAATTTAAATTTTGATGTACCTTACAGGGATACTTTTATAACCTAATTTAAAACAGAGCCATCTATTATTTTAGTTACGAACTTTTACGACATACCTAAATAACGAAAAGACATGATATATTTCAAGTAGTTAGTTTGGCAATATAAATATTAAATTATGACGTAATTTATATTTATTTACTTACTACGTAAAACTATATACATCTACTAGTTTTTAATACAAACATAAAATTTCATTATGAATTGTAAACTATGCATTACACTATAATATATTTAAATCATAAAATGTACTGTACAATTATAATAAATTAATTTGACAAATGTTCTGGTATCACAAGGGAGTATTAATTACTAATACAGGTAAAAACCTGAATCATTCCAGTGGAATGTCCGACGATGATGAAATCACCATCAGGGCTATACGTCATACAACAAATAAAGCCAAGTGAATTTAAATAACTTTGCTCCGCTAAATATGCGTTCTTTGTATCCTCAATATATTTCTCAAAATTTTCCTGCATCCAAGCTTTTTTAGGAGGTTGGGATCTCTTCATAGCAAAGGATACTATATTATCTTCTCTTTCTCCTTCTTCATATTTTAATTCTCCCATAATACGGTCTCTGTAACCGTCGATTAAAATCTGCATATCATTGTCAATTTTCCTCTCTTGTACAGCATCTTCGCAAATACACATTATGAATAATATTTAGTATATTTATTTATCAACACAACAAAACATATATCTTTAATATTTTTTAATTATTAATAATTTCTTTGCATGTCATTTATGTAATGTATAAATGCTTTAAAAAAAAAGAAGATTTCATGCCTGCGTTCAGAAAGACCAGAAGGATATAAACAGTTTTTATAAATTTATTGAATAATATATTTATCTATTTTATTCTAAAAAAATTTATTGCAACCTTTATATTGCTGATAGTTGAGGACATGGATAAATTAAGTAATATAAAAAAAGTCAATACAATATAATTTTTGTAAATCAATCTAAGACATTTAATAAACAACCGCAAATGAACCTAATTCACTCAGATGTAAATGTTTTTACAGGAATAAGTTTTTTTTATACAAGTAATCGATATATACCTGAACAATGACTCCTTACCGTACCATTCTTATGAAAGCTTGTTTGCATAGACCTCCTCTTATATTATTTTACAAGCAGTTCCAAAGTCGGACATCATTAACTGTAACAGTTATTCGTAATACCAGATAATAAGTTATTTGTTATAGTGCTGATGTCTTTGGACTACAGTGATCCCTTTTCATGTAAAGAACTGCTCAATAATTTGCCTACACTACCTGCAAAAAATAAATAGCTAAAGTAATTGTTCATAACTAGCGTCACAAGCCTCAAAAAACGATATACAAAGCTGAATATTATAATAAAAAGATATAATAAAAGATATAACCTATGTCGTAAAAAACGCTGAATAACTAAAAACTTAATCATTTTTCACGAAAACATAATTATAAAGTATTAATTTCTTATGAGGTTGATACCGACCTACATAACATAATATTTATAACTATACATTTTTTCAGTTATGGATTTGAAAAAATGTAAACAGCATTTTTTTAACACATAACTATGGATATAAGTCACTCATAACTATATTTTATTTACTTTTTTATTTTACATTTATACTCGTATACATACTTGGACGGAATATTTTAAAACATTTAACACGTAATATGTCTGATGGCCAACAACGATACAACATTATACAATATATTAGACGATGATATCATTTGATAAATCTGTTTTAGACTTCTTCTTCTTCTTCTTCTTAACCCACTGCCACCCAATGCTGAATGTAGGCCTCTTCTAATGCACTCCATTCTTTTCGGTCTTGAGCTTTCCGCATCCAGCCTCTCCCCGCTATCTTCACCAGGTCATCGGTCCATCTCATTGGTTGCCTCCCCACGTTTCTGTGTCCAGTTCTGGGTCTCCACTCTAGCATCTCTTTGGCCCATCTGGTTTCGTTTCTGCGACATACGTGGCCCGCTCGTTTCCACTTCCTCCGAGCTATTAGTTTGTCAATGTCGGTAAGCCTCGGTCATCTCCGGATCTCTGTGTTTCTTATCCTATCTCGGAAAGAAATTCCTAACAACGCCCGCTCCATAGCTGTCTGGGTGACTTGCAGCTTATGGTTGACTTGCTGAGTGAGCGTCCAAGTCTCGGCTCCATGTGTCAGGACGGGAGCAAACACTGCTCAAAGGCTCTGCGCTTGAGGTTAATGGGTATATCACCTTTATGCACGTCAGACAGCTTACCAAAAGCACCCCATCCCATCCGAATGCGGCGGTCTATTTCGTGTCCTTGTCCGTTATTTTCTAGGCTCATGCTTTGTCCGAGGTAGGTATAATCTTCATTCCTCTGTATAGCCTACCAATGAACCGTTATATGGTTGACATCAGTGTTCTTGCACATAATTTTTTTCTTGGAGGCATTCATCTTCAGACCCACCATGGCTGATACCTCATACAGCTGTTCGATCATGTCTTTTAAGTTGGTCATATATTATTGAACTTGTATTGTTGGATTATAATATCGTCCGCAAACCGTAGATGAGTAAGACGTTTCCCACTGATGTTTATGCCTCTATTCGACAAATCAAGAAGCCTGAACACGTCTTCTAGGCAAGACGTGAATAATTTTGGGGAAATTGTCTCCTTGCCTTACTCCTCTCTTGACCGGCACTGGGGAAGTGAGATCATGTAGCTTGAGTTGTAGAGAAGCTGTACGATAGACCGCCCTGATAGCCTCCACATACCTAGTGTCCAAATGGCATCTTTGTAGAGAATTTATTACAGCCCAATGCTTAAATGTATCAAATGTTTTTTCGTAATCTATGAAGGCCAGTGCGAGGTAGGTTGTATTCATTGTACTTCTCTACTACTTGCCGCACTGTGTGTATGTGGTCGACTGTTGAGAATTCACCTCTGAATCCTGCCTTTTCCACTGGTTGGGCTGAGTCGAGCCTGGTCGTCAGGTGTAGGGTAATCACCTTGGTGAACAGCTTGTAGATGTGACTAAGCAAGGAAATGGGGCGATAGTTACACAATTTCGTGATGTCACCTTATTTGTGAAATAGTATGATCATCGCATTACTCCATGCCTCTGGTGTTTTCCCTTCAAACAAAAATTTGTTAAACAGCACCTTCTACTGCTTTAGTACGATTTTCCCTCCGTGATGCAAGCTTTCGTATGTGATACAATCTTCACCAGGCGATTTACCCTTTTTCAGATGTTTCAAAGCTCTTTTTAATATCGTAAAGGCTTATCTCCGGAAGGTCCTCCGTCTGGTGTCTCGTCAACGTTGCCCTTGAGTCTTGAGGGATCTATCCTCTTCGTGGCTTTGAGAACTGTATAGGTCGGAATAAAACTTGTGAACTACTTTTAATATTTCAGTTCGGTCAGATGTTATGACTCCCTCTTCCGTAGTTAGGTTATAAATCTAATGATTCCCTCTTTTTAATAGTTTCATAAACTTCTGGACCCTTGTGCTTTTCTATCGTATCCAGAATCAAGCTGTTCTTCCTCTGTCTCAACAGTTTCCGTAGCAAGTTTCTTATTTTGCTATTGATTTCTGAAATACGATTTTGATTGGAGGTAGCTAAGATCTGCCGACGTTCCTCCAACAGGTTCTCCAGTTCTTGTGAACGTGACCTGTGATGGGACCTAGTCTTAGGTTTTATTTCCCTTAGAGCTTCTCGGATGGAATTTGCCAGTTAATCGTTAACGGCATTTACATCCCAGGTCTCTTCCGCTGTAAGTTTTTCAGCTAGTTTTTTCTGGTAGTATTCATTTTGAATTTGTATGTATCTGTTACCTAGTGGCCAAGTTGTGTTCGCTTACTGCCTCCGTTCGAGTTTAAGGTTGAATACCAAACAGGCTCTCAATATGCGGTGATCCCCGCGCCAATCACATTGATAACATCAACATCTTCGCAGATTTGTCGTTTTGAACTGAGTATAAAGTCAATTTGATTTTTCGTTCTGTCATCAGGGCTTCTTCAAGTCCAGAGCTTTTGATCCTTCTTGCGGTAAATTTTATTCAAAGCGAACAGCCTTTGTTCATGCAGGTACTTTGCTAACACATGTCCTCTCAAGTTTCTCTTTCCCAAACCAAACTTGCCCACAAACTCTTCATTCTCTAGACCCTTACCCAATTTGTCGTTGAAATCACCGATGACTGTGGTGTAAAAGCAAGGGTTCTCAAGGCGTTAGTATTGTTGTCATAGAATTTATCTATGTCCTCGTCTGAATGCGAGGATGTGGGGGCATATACTTGGATAATCTTGAGTGAGTAACGCTTATTTAGGGTAAATGTGGCATAAATAACTCGTGGTGACACTGCCACAATGTTACACAGTTTGTCTGTCATCGATGTATTAATGAGAAACACCACTCCACCTTCCAATCTGTCTTCATAACCCTTGTAAATAAACAGTTTTCCAGATGTCAGTTTAAGAAGCTTCTCTCCTCTCCTTTTGATTTCGCTCAAGCCTATGATATCCCATTTGATCTTATTGAGCACTTTGGATTCTAGTTCTTGGCCTAGTTCTTCCGTGAGGAGGGTTCTAACATAATACGTAGCCAGGTAAACGTTGTGTTGGCAGCCTTACCGGTACTCTCAGTGATTCTTCGCACCCTCTATCCTGCCGGATCCCCAACCGCTGCCGTAGTCAGGAATAGCAGGACAGCGAGGAACTGAGGGCCATTCTTTTCGTTTTCTGTGCGTTAAGGTTATTGGTCTTAAAACGCCACGTTGGCCACTGCGGGTTGGCGCGTCTACATTTTTAGAGGGGATTAAGGTCCTCATGGCTCGTAGTAGCCAGCCCTTGTAAAAAGGGGACAGGTTATTTAACTGCAGCCTGTTGCTCGGCGTTGTCACTCGTTTCGCATCACCCGGGGAATATGTGTAAGGAATCGAGGGTTAAACCTACGGACGCGAGCGACAATCATCCCCCGTTATAGACTATCGTACGTAAATTGCTAAAAATTTAGGAACAAGAGAAAATATTGATAATTGAACAATTACATCAATCAAATTATTCGATACGAGAAATTATAAAATACGGAGTTTGTGGGTTTCAACACACTTGGTTTAAAATAAAAGAAAAACTATAAAAGCCACATTGTATCAAAAAAAAAATTATTACGAGAGGATGCAATTCTTGAAAATTATAAAAAGTTAGAAAACATAAGGGCCAATAGGTAAAAGTCTAAATAACATTATTCTAGTCGTATTAAAAGAACATATATTTATTATTTTTATTATTATCTAAGAAATATCCAAAATCAACATAAAGATAATACATTCTCTTTTAAAAATTAACGTTTTTTTCTTCCTGAATGAAAACGTTTATTAATTTACAATTTTTCTTTTTATTTTACAAAATTTCTATAAACTTTTTCATAAATTGAAAATATACTATTATTGAATTAAAATCAATAAATGATTGACCCCAGTATACCAAAATGGAGACGGAATTATTATAATCAATTTGGAGTAGGGTTTTCACTCTTCTATTGCAAACTTTGATTTCATATCATAAACACTTTCGTATAAATATTTATTAATAATACACGATGATGTTGACTTTACTGGAGGATATTAGCTAACAAATGTTTTTATTTTATCAATAACAAAATATAAAAACAATTTTTAAAGTTTTGTAATCCAAATTCGGTACATTGCATCATCAAAGTATAACATTTAAGAATGAATAAAAGTCAGCACTATATGCCAGTCGTAACTTTTGAAAAATATTAGCAAAACTATGGTAATAAATATTTCACTTAATTTATAATAACTAGTACACACCCAACATATTTATTTTGTTGCGTTACTATTACTTTTTTTAATTGTACAGATAAAATATGAAACGGTACCGTATCGTCTGTATTTACTCCATTTACGAGTTTCATTAATTATTGTTTAAAACACAATGAAACTTTATTACAAGTAACAATGTGTATTATCAACTAAATACATGTTTCATTTACTATCCTTATTTTTGTAATATGTCTTCTATTTAGGTGGTTAAATGCTCATATATGTTAAAAAGAGAGAGAGAGGTTCATGTTGCTCCTACCGTATCTTTCCGATCTTTTCCGAAGTTATTCACCGGTCATACGAACACGACGCCATATTGTCATGTCAGGATAGACGAAAGTAGTAAACGCTAGCTGCGTTTTATTTAAATAAATCTTTTAAATAAATTGTTCGCGCCCTTAATCAAAGCTTTAAGGACTTTAGGTACAATTTAAATGATTTCTTATATTAATATTATTATTATATTTGGTGAAATCGATCGATTTAATACAGTTAATTATGTCGGGGTGTGGTATTTAGATCACCACTGAGCTTTGAATACTTTGTTTATTTTGTTCTAAGTATTAGATATCTCAGTTTTGTTACAAGTTTTGAGACGAGAATAGAAGTGTTTATGTGAATAACATAAAACTTTTTGACTTATTGGTTCAGTTGTTTATAAATCGATAACCACGGCTGCGTGGTGGATCGGCCTTTTATATATACATTTCATTTGCAGGGCGCTGGGTGCATTGCTGCATCCATTGAACCATGAGTTATCAGATACCATCGTCGCAAAGCCGTACGAGTAAGTCTTTCCATTGTACATTTATTTTAAAAATTACAACTATTTGCAATCGTGATGTTTATAAATTACTTATACATAACACTCATACATATTTTTCTATAGCATGCGCTAATATAGGATTAAATCAATCACTTTTGTGTTTCTGTATGTTACATATTACACAATTCTAATAACGAATGATTTTTAAAACAGGAAAAATTACATTTATTACATGAGTCACTTCCAATCTTTAACACTCATTTTCGATTTGATATCAATCATGGTTTTTTTTTAATTCACAATATGTTTAGAACAGAATTATTGATAACAGTTTAAATTAAAAATATGAAATGAAAATTAAATTATATATAATATTTAAGGTATTAAACTGCTTTATTCTCTATTCACCAAGTATGTGACTCAGAATTCATGTAATAAGTGAAATGAGACATTTCCCATAATATGTTAATACGAAAACATGATACATTTCATATTTAATCTTCTTTCTAATATTAAGTTTAAAGTATGTTACCATTTATAGAAAATAATTGGTAACATACTTTAAAATTTTAAGTCTTGCCAAATTATCTATCCAAAAAAGAAAAAATCTGTAGATAACATTAATATTATTCTTCAGTGACGGTAACGATAAATACTGTTATCATCACATTAGATACAATAGACATTGTGTCTTACATAAAAATCTTATGGAGGCATTATAAGCATTGTTATATGTATACGGTTAATTATGTCATGTGTGTAGAATATATTGTCATGTTGTAACAATAGGAATTGTCTTACGAGTTTACTTAATCTGTCCAATAATTATAGGTTTACATGTATAAATAATTATACAAGATCACAGCACTTATTAATTTGTTTAATATAAATATTGTTTCAAATGAATAATTGCACTATATCGATACAAAAATAGAATTAATTGTTAATTTTTAATTAAAAAATTATAATTTTTAAAATAAGAAATTAATTTTAATAAGTTGCATGTATATTTTACAGGAAGAATTCTGAAGAGTAAGTTTAGATAGTGTTTTTCACATTTTTTAAGTTTAAATGAAAAGTAAAATACAATTAATAACAAATATTATATATATTTTTTTACATTTAAACCATTCAAACTAATGGAATTGTATTAAACTTGTATGCATTCCTTGGGATTAAAAAAATATGTTCTCATTCTTTTATTTTTCAAAAATTATATTTTTGTAGTAATCTAGAAAGGAGTCTCAGTAATGATCAAAAACAATTGTTGTAATTTGTATGAAATAATGTTTAGATTTTATCCTTTGTCATAGCTTATCATGCAATACATGATTACAGTGTCACACAGCAGTTATGGTGGGTCTGATGTGCCCATGGCACCCAGTAAGGAGCAGCAGACACTGATGTGGCAGCAGAATTCCTATTTGGTCGATTCTGGTATTAACTCTGGAGCAGCCACTCAGGTATGTTATCTTTATGACTTCCTTAAAATAAATAAAGTTAACTCTAAAATCACCATTTGAGGGTTATGCTAATTGATAATGATCATGGTATACAATTATATTTAAGAAGTTAAAATTGGTTAAAATGATACTGGCTATCATTGTAACTGGAGTTTATTAACAAATAACTACTACTCCAATATATGTTAAAGAAGACCCTGCTCGTTAAAGACTAATTTTATCTAATCACAAAAAAAAAATGCAATAAAGCAAAAAAATCTTGTTTGTTGTTTGACAGCCATTTATATACGCTACAAATAATCTGACAGAAAACAATCTTAAATTCATTTCTAATATTTTAAAGTGGTGTATGCTCTTTCAGGTGATATATTATTTAATATAAAATAAATCATACTATCTATTATTTCTCTAGGTACCATCACTAACTGGCAAGGAAGATGATGAGATGGAAGGAGATCAGCTCATGTTTGACCTGGATCAAGGATTTGCACAAGGTTTTACTCAAGAGCAAGTTGATGGTACACATATTTTAAATTATTATTCTAATTTTGTATTCAACATAGTCTTTTAAAAGAAATGATGGAAATTAATGATTAATTCATTTTTTAGACATGAATCAACAACTTTCGCAAACACGTTCTCAACGTGTACGCGCGGCTATGTTTCCTGAGACTTTGGAAGAAGGAATTGAGATCCCCTCCACTCAGTTGGATCCAGCTCAGCCAACAGCTGTCCAGCGTCTTGCTGAACCATCACAAATGCTGAAACATGCTGTCGTTAACTTGATTAACTACCAAGATGATGCTGATTTAGCTACCAGGTATGTAGTAAATTATTTTACAAGGTAAAACGTTATAATTTGACAATACTTATGGTATGTTGAAATGAGTTTAATCTTTTTTCCTTAGTTTCCAATTTTTTTTTAAATATGCTATTTGTGTGAAGATTCATTATGAATTAGAAAACATGACATATAATTTATTTTACAGGGCCATACCGGAATTGATCAAGTTATTAAATGATGAGGATCAAGTGGTTGTATCTCAAGCTGCTATGATGGTGCACCAACTCTCAAAGAAGGAGGCATCTCGTCACGCCATTATGAACTCGCCTCAGATGGTCGCAGCATTAGTTCGCGCTATTTCTAATAGCAATGACTTAGAAACTACTAAAGGTGCAGTTGGAACTCTGCACAATTTATCTCATCACCGTCAAGGTCTACTTGCCATATTCAAGAGTGGTGGTATACCAGCCTTGGTTAAACTTTTAAGTTCTCCAGTTGAGTCAGTGCTCTTTTATGCAATCACCACGTTGCATAACCTCCTCTTGCACCAAGATGGTTCCAAGATGGCTGTCCGTTTAGCTGGAGGCCTGCAGAAGATGGTGGCTCTGCTGCAAAGGAATAATGTCAAGTTTTTGGCGATTGTGACTGATTGCCTTCAGATCTTGGCATATGGTAACCAAGAATCAAAGCTCATCATACTCGCATCACAGGGACCTATTGAGTTGGTGCGAATTATGCGGTCCTACGATTACGAAAAGTTGCTTTGGACAACTTCAAGGGTCCTCAAGGTAAAGAAATTAGTACAATTATCCAATACTCATACATAATGAAATGTATTTCAGATTCCCTGTGAGATTTAAATTTGTGTTTGATCAGAATTGGAAGAAGTTTTTTTTAAAGATTATGTATAAATTGTGTGTCAAAATTCTTTAATAATTATCAACACCAGATGATAATTATTAAAGAATTTTGTACATAGCACTGTTTGTTTTACTATAATGTAATTTTATAAAAAAATTCAATCAAATAATGTTTTTGCAGGTACTTTCGGTTTGCTCTAGCAACAAGCCTGCAATTGTTGAAGCTGGAGGTATGCAAGCCTTGGCTATGCACTTAGGCAATCCCAGTGGTCGTCTGGTACAGAATTGCCTTTGGACTCTGAGGAATCTTTCTGACGCCGCTACTAAGGTATAACTCTACTTTTATGATTAAGACATTGTATTTTTTGAATATTTCATAGTATGAAAATTTAAGTTTTTGTTTTATTTTTAGCAAATTGGCATAGGATACTTTTAAATTATTTAGTTTTTTATTACGACTACTAACTCTTATATATGATGAGGTGCATATGACTTATTTTTTATTAAGCACTAAATTATTCAATAATTTGTTATTTACAGGTTGAGGGATTAGAGGCTTTGCTTCAAAGCTTGGTCCAAGTGCTTGCATCCACTGATGTCAACATTGTCACGTGCGCTGCTGGCATTCTGTCCAATTTGACCTGCAACAACCAACGTAATAAAGTAAGTTACAAAATATATTTTTATTATGAAATAGAAATGTTTGTAAAATAAATAAAAGAGTTGACTGTAATCATAGGTTTAATCTGTTATTATAATATATTTATTGTAATTATTGCAAACTAATGAAATTTAAATAAAATCTGCTACTATCATCTGTATGTATTTAAAGGAAGGCCTTCCTTAAGTGTAGTCATAAGTAATGTTAAATAGCAATATTATTTCAGTGTTAAAAGCTATGTTTCTAACTTATTGTAATATGAAATTTTGTAATAGAGCTTGTGATAAGTTTCAAAAAATAATTTAACGATGTAAATTAACACATTGACACTGACATTACCCACACACATTGGTCTTAAATATATGGCCGTAATACCTGCGCTGGCGTCCAATTTGTGAAGCCACAAAATTCATAATTATATCCCTAGAAGAGAATTTCTATAATTAGTTTTTTGGGCATGTTTCGTAATACGAGTCTAAAAGTCCGACTCGCAATCATCTGAAATTAAAATGATTAAATCATAATTAATAATGTATTAACACAAAGATAAATGTAAAAGAAGATAAAAATGTTATTAGTTTAATATACGTATATATCTATACGGGCTTGTTCTATCGATATGTTTCTAAACATATGCTGTTATATTGTCAGTTTGCTTTAATGTGTTCGGTTTACTCATTGTTGCAGGTAACCGTGTGTCAGGCGGGTGGCGTGGACGCGCTAGTGCGCACGGTTGTATCGGCGGGCGACCGCGAGGAGATCACCGAGCCGGCCGTGTGCGCCCTGCGCCACCTCACTTCGCGCCACGTCGAGAGCGAGATGGCGCAGAATGCAGTCCGTCTGCACTACGGACTGCCGGTTAGTGCTGCTACTCTATTTGTGTTATTTATTTTTTTATTGACAATGGGTTAACACTTGACCCCAATTTCACATTAAAGCTGCAAACGTTGATCAACTATAACTCAAGGTCGCATATAATCCATGTGTCTCGCATTAAATACTCCAAGTTCCATAATTTCTTATAACTAAAATTCAGAGTGATAACGAGGTTGTAGATGGTAAGCGTCCTCGCCCAGAATAATGAAGCTCTCATATAGATGTATGGACTGCTGGAGTACAGCAATGTTGTTATTATTATGAAATCAATCGCATGAGGTGAAATCGAGGCCAAGTGTTACCCCCTAATCGAAAAAAAATTGTGCCACAAAAACAGTACTACTAAATTTTCACTATTTATATATTATTTTTAATAATGAGAGAATAAGCTGTAAATTAGATACTGTAACTGTGTCAACTTATTATTTTAAAACTAAAAAGTAACTTAAAACTTAATAGATAAACTCTATTAAGCTTTAAGACAGTTTTAAATTTTATTATCACCATAAAAAGTGGAAAAGCCTTTTCCAAGAGATGAGGTGACTTATATGTGTAAATATAAAAAATTATATAAAATGGTTCGTTTAGCAGTTTTACAGTGCAGTGAGACAATAATATTAATTAATTCATTTTACGATTACCTATATTCAAATTATACTAATTAGTATATTTGTGGCATGTAAATTGTATTATAATATAATTTTAACATTTTGAATAGTTATATCGGAATTATGTTAAAATAATGAATATGTTTAGCAAACCTCTGACATAAAGAGCTTCTAAGTGATTTTATCTAAGTTATGTTGTAGTATAAGTGTGTTTTTAAATATTTATTTAAAATCACTTAAAAAAATTAACAAGACAGAATTTGTTAATGTTTTTAATCTATATTATGTACATTTGACATGCTTGGAACATTTGTAAATCACTTTGTTTTTAATATTAATCTTAATGAGATATCAATCATGGTTTAACATTATTATTGTATTATTATCATTATTTCTCTAATCATTTTTAATAATCTATTACGTTATATGATTTTCAGGTGATTGTGAAGCTTCTGCAGCCGCCATCACGCTGGCCTTTGGTGAAAGCAGTAGTCGGTTTGGTACGCAACTTGGCCCTCTGCCCGGCCAATCACGCTCCCCTCCGTGAGCACGGCGCTGTCCACCACCTTGTTAGACTCCTAATGCGCGCCTTCAACGACACGCAGAGGGTTAGTATTTTCAGCATTACATGAAGATAAACAAGAAAGAATGAAGAATATGTCACCAAACAAGACTTAAACATAAGTGCAGAATGTATGAGGAGAGGAAGACCAAAGAAAAGATAGATGGACTGCTTAGTCAGGGAAATGTGTGTGAAAGGTGTAAGTGTAGAGAAGACGGCTGATAGAGATGTTTGAAGGAAGAAGACATGTTGTGCCCACCCCAAAAGAATGTGATAAGGCGAAGAAATGATGATAATCATGTTAATAAATCAGAATTGAACATTTGTCTAGTTACAGAATAATAAATCAAACTTGTTTATATAAAACCTTTTTGCAATTTTGATAATTCCTTGGTGAGTTCCTCATTTTTCATAAAAATCACAATCACAGTTAAAATTAACTAACTGTGTAACACTTTTATTAAAAACTCAATCTCGTTCTTCTGCGGGCTCATACGTATCTTCTGTATTTTACCATGCGTGCGGCGCGGCTTTGAATTCATTCACTTCCTTCATTCAAAATTACTCATCCTTCTTTATTTATTGTGTATTTAGTATATGTAATGTATATTTGAAAATATGTGTATGTATATTGATGTAAGTGTATTTGTATAAAAGCGCTATTGTACACAGCCTAACAATCAAATCGCCTGTGACTCAGGTTAGCTGGTAGAAAACTCATTTTGTATTAAGCTCATCTGTACCATATTTTTTTTGTAATGTTTCTATATAATTTTTTGTACAAATATTAAAATAAATAAATTAATTAATAAAAACAAACTAAAACATTAGCTAATATCTTTTGGCTTTGCTTGTTCGTAACTAAACCATAGCAATTTTAACCACATAATTCACATAGAAAATTTAGTATTTTATTAATAACTTTTTCAATAAAAGTCATATTTAGTGTATCATATCATAATACTAAGCAGAAGTTAGCGATAACACTTTGGTAGATATCTTTCTTATAATGCTACTGGTAAGGAATGCCAATCACTTTATGATTAAGGACTAGGGCATTAATTCTATATTTACATAACCTTTTTTATTTGTATTCGACCCTCTTCAATTTTGCTGTGGTGTATATACACTCTTTTGAGCGTGAGTCAGTTCCTTATTAAATACTCGGAATATTTTTAGCAACGTTCATCCGTGTCTGGTGGCGGCGGGGCCGGCGGTGCCTACGCAGACGGGGTCCGCATGGAGGAAATTGTAGAGGGCGCTGTGGGGGCATTGCATATCCTTGCTAGAGAGAGCCTCAATCGTCAGCTCATCCGCCAGCAGAACGTTATACCTATATTTGTACAACTTCTTTTCAATGAAATCGAAAATATACAGGTGAGTATTTGTGTTTTTAAATTTACTCAAAGAAAATTTCTTTTGAATGCGTTGTAATCGTTTAGAGATTCAAAAAACAACATTTTTAAAAACAACAAGAATAACTTTGTAAATAAGAATTTGGAAAAAGCAAAGCTAGAATAGAACTGAGAGTGATTTAATGGCTGAACAATTTTTTTTTTATCAATTGAAGTTAAAACAGTAAAGCTATTTTAGCTACTTAGCTTAATGTTTGAGACATAAAAATGCACGACACTATTCTTTCTCTATCAGGTTTAACATGATCCTTATTGATGTTAGATGGTGGAGTGGTTTCGCCCAGAATACTTATGGCTCTTTCATGTATGGCTACCACGGCAATGCTATGATGGAAAATTAACATAGAGGGTAGTAGTTAGTCACGTCGACTCGAAAAACTACCACTTTTCTTTATTACTCATGTAGACCGTGAACCTACCAGGGATCTCTATTATACAATGCAAGTGATAAACCACTGCGCCAAGTAGGTAGTCAAACCAATGTCATTATGCCGTCATGGCATGCTTAGCATTGATATGTTCCAACACGTACAAGATCCAGATTATTCTGGTTATGGGCATGGCAACATGATGTGAAAGTAAAGGCAACTGAAAGTCCATTGCAGATAAAAAGCCGACAAAATATATGAAAAAAAAAAATAGTGTTTATTAACACACTATCGGCAGGAACGGTATAAAAATACCTTTTCTGCAAACTATCGTCTACTTATTAATTAGAATACTATATGATATCTATTTTCCGAATTTTATTTAAAAAAATTTATATACATATTTTATAAAAATTGTACAATCTTTCCTTCTTTTTTT
Source organism: Pharmacophagus antenor (assembly GCA_018245475.1). NCBI lineage: Eukaryota > Metazoa > Arthropoda > Insecta > Lepidoptera > Papilionidae > Pharmacophagus > Pharmacophagus antenor. The sequence goes on from DWQX01000067.1 coordinate 66,365, forward strand.
AATTTTCGCCCAGCAGATGGAAGTGTGAGTGATGTCAGTGAAGCATATGATTTTAACTGCCGATAGTGTGTTAAATTATTTTTACAATAAAAATGGAACAGGGAAAAATAATGTGTGAAATATTTTCCACAGCGCGTGGCGGCCGGAGTGCTTTGCGAACTGGCGGCGGACAAGGAGGGCGCCGAGATGATAGAGGCCGAAGGTGCAACGGCGCCGCTCACCGAACTGCTGCATTCTCGCAATGAAGGTGAATATTTATCATCAAAATACAATGTAATGTAAGTTTTTACAAATAAAGAACTTTTAATTCAACCTAACTCGAGTAGTAGTTTTAAACAAACATCACCATATAACAACAGGTATAGTAGTTAAACGTTATTTATTATTAGGAATTATTATATATATATGGTTCTTGTGCATTTATATCACATATCGCTCTTGAAGATCAAATTTTCTAAACCAACATTGTTTAATGCCTTAAAAATGTTAATATTTTTTTTAATATTCATTGATTATTTTTTTTATTCGTGTATAAATGAACATTACTAAAAATGTCGAAATGTCAGTGTCATTATATGTTTGAATATTCATATTGATTGGCGAAATAGAACAACAAAAAAAATTGTTGTACGTACAGATGATAAAAATGTCAAAGAAAAATGCGTAAATTGTATCCATGTTTTGATACACAATACACACATAATTACCGGCCAATTTCGTCCAGGAGTTGCTACATACGCAGCCGCTGTTTTGTTCCGCATGTCTGAAGACAAGCCTCACGATTACAAGAAGAGACTCTCTATGGAGTTGACCAACTCGCTCTTCCGCGACGACCACCAGATGTGGCCCAACGATCTCGCAATGCAACCGGACCTGCAGGTAAACAAATTTAAAATAAAATCGTCAATGCATTATAACAATTACAACTTTCATAAACCAATGAGTGTAATTAAATTAAAGATGTTACATATATATTTGGAACATATTCAGTCTGTAAACTTGAAAAACAATCTATGTTCTTTGTATTGATATCTCTCTTACAGTGATAAATTAAATTACAAATTATAGACAGTACTAAATTTCCCCTTTATCATTATTGGGTATGGTATATAATATTCTAAACTGATATTAAAACTAAGATTCACTTTAGTATAAAATGTCATCAACAAAATCAAATGATATGTGTGTATTGCTAATATGTTTTTTAAAATACTTCAAGTAGTTATAAAAGTCTTTTGTTTTAATCCATTTGAATGTCTTTACTTTTCATTTAATTTAAAGTATGAGATTCTTTTTGAAGATTAAATTTATTATCCTTATTTTTTTACAAAAACATGTTTATTGATTTCCATTTATTCATAAGATATTAGACCCTATTTTATTTAACATTTCATACAAAAAATCCAAATTTACTAGGATATGCTCGGGCCAGAGCAAGGCTATGAGGGATTATATGGAACTCGACCATCATTTCACCAGCAAGGTAAGAACATATGACCAATTTTTATAGAGGTGTTTGGTCGACTAACACATAGAATGGAAATGTAGAATTTTTATCAGTTATTATTTTAACTATCATAATTATATATATATATATA